>JARKHS020016359.1:0-82734 GCA_030143305.2 Amblyomma americanum | reverse complement strand
GGCTGCAGAAGAAAAAAGACAAAAAGACATGGCACACTTTCTAACATCACAAATGCGAGTCAAGCACATGGTTCAAGTCAGAAATTAAAAACTGCACTAAGGTGTAAGAGCTGCACACAAGGGACGTTCGATACCACCATTTCTTCTTCCTCCACTTTCATCGAGCGTAGTGAAGGGCAGCGAAGGCTGCTCTGCCATCTCCAAAGCAGGGAGTGCCGATCCATGGGTCGGCTTCCCGCAGGGCTTCCCCCCGTGATGAGAGGTCTTAGGGCGCATTCACACTTGTCCGAAAATCCGGCGAGCGAAGGGGATTCTATCGCCGGGAATACTTAGACCTGTTCACAACCTGTTGACGGCCGGGCGAGGCGGAACCGCCGCGCCGCTGCTGTTTCTCGCTTTCCCACACACTTTCCGGCCACCACGTCACCGCTTGCGGCGTACACAGATATGATTAGAAAAGTGCATTAATCGATGCTGCCTGTGTACCATTACCGTATGCACGCTTGCATAAGTAAACGCAGGCACATTCTCATTTTTAGTTCAGCGTATGCAAACAGACTCGCAGCGAAACGCCTAGCCTAGTGACGCCATGTGCTTGTCAGGACCGGGAACTTGTACTGTCAACAAAACAGGCGCTCCTCTTAAGCCTAGTAGCGGCAGAATCGTCACTCTAAATAAAAATAAAGCATATTTTTCACTTATACTTTTGCTTACACGTGAGGTGAGACGAAGCTATGTACCGGTGTCCGATTTATGGCCAGTGAACGCGCTGAAAAATGACGCAACAACGACGAATTCGCTCAGAGGCGAGGGGTCCTGCGTCGAAGGGCGCCTCCAAAAATTTGGGTCCAGCCCGATCGCCCTCGCTGCGCTGCTTTCCGCCTCGCTCGGAGTCAAAAGCGGCAGAATCCGCTTCGCTCGCCGGATTTTTTTATAAGTGTGAAGTGTGAACGGCCCCTTAAACCGACACACCCGCGGCTTCCCCGCGGTCTTCCAGTGCCTGTGGTGAGGTGATGGATGTAACTCCCAGTACACCTGCTTTGCAGCGGCGGAACAGCACTTATAACGGGACCAGAACTTAAGTAAACCCCCTTTAATTTTAATTCATTCCCAACATCAAATATAAACATTGATTTTTTAGTTCTGTGGAACTGTACAGAACTGTTGACGAATAACAGGGACATAAGACATATTTTGGAGTCAATGTTCACCGTGGCCTTATGTCTTCCAGAAACCAATCTCGGTTCACAATATGTGCATATCCTGAAACATTACAAAATGTTGAGACACGATCACGAGCAGGCAAATCGACTCTCGGGAGGCGTCGCGATTGTCGTTCAAAGCGGCATCCCTGCTCAAGATATCAAACTTAATATAAAACTTGAGGCGGTTAAAGTCAGCATCGTCAGCTACAAAACACTAACAATCTTTTTCTATGTATTCCTTCACATTCACTATTAACAGTCCTTAATCTACAAGAATTGATCAGTGAACTTCCGGAGCCGTCTCTGTTAGTTGGGGATTTTGATGCTTTTTGGGAAAGTGGACGCTGCGACTCTAGTGGTTATATAATTCAAGAATTTGTCCTCACCAATAATATATGTCTTTTAAAAGGGCCACATACTGTTCCTCAACCTCAGGGAATCTGAGCTGTTTAGACCTGTCTTTTTGTTCACCGGCTGTTTTTAGGGATTTTAAATAGGTTATTTGACAACCCGTATGGGAGTGATCACTTGCCAGTTTTTATCAGCCTATCATCCTCAGCGGCAGTCATCCCAACTAACCCACGACGATGGAAGCGACTATTTAGCAGACTGGGGATTGTTTAGAGAAAAAGTAAGTTTATAAGGCATTTCTCAGAAACACTTAGCACATATGAACTCAATGAAATTCTCACAAAGTGTAACATCAACGCTGCACGCCTACCTATTCTCCTGTTCACAGGAGTCGTGCGCCAGAACCACAGAATATGGTGGACGCGCGAATGTAGGGAAGCCAAAAAAATATAATGCCTGGGGTGTATTTCGTAGGTATCCTACAGACAATTATCTGATAATTTTCAAAAAGGCAAAAGTTAAAGCCCAATATATACGTAGGAGTTCCAAAAAAAACGTGTTGGCAACATTATGTGTCTTCCATAAAATGCGCACTAATGTCCAAAAATGTGGGATAAGGTCGGAAAAATAAATGGTTGCTACTCCCATTCACGCTTCCTCTGCTGAGAGACCCTTGTACACAGAGAAGTACTAAAGAATAAGCATATACTTTGGGACAACAATTTTCTGCAGTTTCAAGTTCCTCATACTACACACAGTCATTCTTAATATACAAAAACACAACAGAAAAACAAAGGCTCCCAATGGCAGGCAGCACAATCTAGGTGATCCTAGACACCGTTTTCTGAACACCCTGGTGTCCGGCCATAATGGCGTCATGTCCTAAGTGTAGCACTGTCTCTCGCATATCTCTCGGTAACATCAGCTGTGGGACCCGCCTTCCTGAGCTAAATATGCATTCCCTGTGCAGATTACCATTTACCCATTGATATTCGTATGACGTACGACTCTTCTTTCTTTCCACTGTTTCCCCGACTCTTTCGAAGCAGGCTTTCAAGCCCGGCCAAAAGAACTCCTCGGTGATTATAGACACCGTTTCCTGAGCACCCTGGTGTCAGGCCATAATGGCGTCATGTCCTAAGCGTAGCACTGTCTCTCGCATATCTCTCAGTAACACCAGCTGTTGGACCCGCCTTCCTGAGCTAAATATGCATTCCCTGTGCAGAAGACCATTTACCAATTGATATTCGAATGATGTACGACTCTTTCTTTTCACTTTTTCCCCCGACTCTTTCCAAGTAGGCTTTCAAGCTCGAGTCTTCTCTTTGCCTAATTGCAATTTCGCCCGGTGTAGCGGTGAGACACACCATAACAGGAGTGTGAGCGGACGCTTGGGCTCTTGTCTCCACTGCCGACGAGAATCTTACTTGCATCTTGCCCAGAGGCACGGGACGAACACTTCCCTTCGGAACTGTGCGCTGGCACACGTCATATGAGCGAACAAAGCGCTTAACGTCACTCTGGACGCCCGGCCAAAGAACTCCTCGGTGATCCTAGACACCGTTTTTTGAAAACACCCTGGTGTCCGTCCATAATGGCGTCAGGTCCTAAGCGTATAGCACTGTCTCTCGCATATCTCTCGGTAACAGCAGCTGTTGGACCCGCCTTCCTGAGCTAAATATGCATTCCCTGTGCAGAAGACTATTTACCAATTGATATTCGATTGACGTATGACTCTTCTTTCTTTTCACTTTTTCTCCGACTCTATCGAAGCAGGCATTCAAGCTCGGGTCTTCTCTTTGCCTAACTGCAATTTCGCCCGGTGTTACGGTGAGACGCACCGTAACAGGATTAGAGAGCGGACGCTTGGGCTCTTGTCTCCAGTGGCGACGAGAATCTTACTTGCATCTTGCCCAGAGGCACGGGACGAGCACTTCCCTTCGGAACTGTGCGCTGGCACACGTCACATGAGCGAACAAAGCGCTTAACATCACTCTGGACGCCCGGCCAAAGAACTCCTCGGTGATCCTAGACGCCGGTTTTTGAACACCCTGGTGTCCGTCCATAATGGCGTCATGTCCTAAGCGTAGCACTGTCTCTCGCATATCTCTCGGTAACAGCAGCTGTTGGACCCACCTTCCTGAGCTAAATATGCATTTCCTGTGCAGAAGACCATTTACCAATCGATATTCGATTGACTTATGACTCTTCTTTCTTTTCACTTTTTCTCCGACTCTTTCGAAGCAGGCATTCAATCTCGGGTCTCCTCTTTGCCTAATTGCAATTTCGCCCGGTGTTACGGTGAGACACATTGTAACAGGAGTAGAGAGCGGAGGCTACCTTGCTCGAGCTGCCGCTTGAGCTCTTGTCTCCATTGCCGGCAACAAACTGACTGCCTCATCACCCGTCTGAGCTGTCGTGGGTCTTTCCTCATTTGGATGTTCTTCAACAGCGAGCATCCTCCACTCGTGATCGGGGTCTTCAACACTGCTTGCACCCGAAATGTTTGCCAAGATGAGATAGTAGATGGGTTGCGCTACACATTGTGCCACTACCTGTCCAGTATAATATGATGTGGAAACTAGAATCCTGGCTTCAGGAAGGTACCTTACTGTGCTATCTGCAAGAGTGACGTCTGACGCTCCCCTGTTAGATCCTCGTCCTTCACCAGGCTTCTCCGATCGAAAACTGTGCAGGCTCCGCTGCCTCTAAGAACTAATATGGGACGGTCCCCTATTTGCCCAACCACCACCGGCATTGCTGCTTTCGACTTGGGTGTTCCACTTACCGCCTCATTTTCCAGCGGCGTTTGCTCTCCTTTAAGCTGTGGAACTTCAGGTGGTGTGACAAGTTCTGCCCTAGAGTCGACAACGCATGCAGCTCGGTCCTGCGTTCTGTAACGGCACTTATCCAGAGAATGACCCATCCTCTTACAACCTTGACACACAACCTCTGTCTTTTGGGCAACGCTACAAGTCCGAGAGTAAACTGCGCGGTGTCCCACCTTGCCACAGAAAAAGCACCTTACTGGCGCCTTAGATACACCATCATATGTTTTTAGGTGCCTTAGATGCACCATCATATGTTCTTGGCTTTGCCGCATCTGTTTCCAGGACCTTTTTTGTTTCCTTGCTTTACTAATATTACTCAGGCCTTGAGCCTCGAGGAATTGGTCTGCAGTGTCGGAGAACTCTTCTAGTGGACATAACTTTCTTTCAGGAATAGCGCCAGCTATGGACTGCAACATGCTAAAAACGGCTATCTCACAAGCTTGTCACGCACCGCTTAAAAACTTTTTCTGTGTTTGACACATAAAGCCACCTATCGAAATTGCTTTTCATCCTGCAGGAAAACTGCTTAGCGGTTTCAGAATCTTCACGTTTCGCGTTGCCAAATCTCTCCCAAAAACCCTCTGCCGTAAGACTGAATCTTTGCCTTCAGTGCCTTCCTGACTTTATCGTAGTCCATGAAGTTAGCCGCAGGCAACCTCTCCAACGCATTCAGTGCCTCCCGGACTAAACCCATGCTCAACGCCATGGCCAATTCACTACGCTCCGAGCCTTGCCCAAAAGCTATCCGCTCGAATCGTTGCAGATATGCGTCCAGGTAATCTCTTTTGTCATCGAAAGGAGCCATCAGCTTCCTTGGACAAACTCTGGCCGGTCTAAGAGATTCTCTACACGCTAAGGAACGCTGATCACTGTCCGTGAACTCCTGATATCCTCCCGCGACATGCGCCTGTTTCCACAAAAAAAAAACTCATTCTCCCCTTCTATATTTTTTCCTGTTCTGCCTCGCGAGCTTTTCTAGCTTCTCGCTCTTCTGCCTCGCGAGCGTCTGTGCGTGCTTGCGCCCTTTTCTATCTCGGCCTGTCTGCCTCCTCATTCTGTCTCTGCCTCCTCCTCATAGAGACGCATCGCCTCTTCCTTGCTTAACCCTAGCTTTAGCGCCAGTTCTAACGTTGTTGCCTAATCCATCCTTTCTGCCGTCGAGAAATCAGAAAGATCCGAGATATACAAAAAGAAAAAAGGAAATGAATCCTGTCAGGCTCGCCCTTTTGCCACAGATCTCCTCGGAGAACACTCTGATCGAAAGAATGGACTAGGCGACAGGTGTACCCACACAGACGCACATTTAAAACAACCTACGTGACACAAACGCTAGCACACAAAGCTAACAAAACTAACACAAAACACAAACACTATCAACACACACGACCCAGGAACACTGATACTAGCGTCTACTACTAGCTTTCTACTGTTAGCGGTCGGCGTTCGTGCTCACGGTTTGTTCGGTGCGGCTGCGGCATTGTATGAATCCAGTAGCCGGCGTCGAGGCGGCGTTCGACGTGCTTGCGCCGGTGTCGCTGGCTGCGTCGTATAAGCTCCCGGTCCAACCGCCCGTGGAGGTGATGCCGGTATTGGCCTTAGGGGCACCACCCGGATGGGAGGAAAAAGCGCTGGAGACATCCCTGGCCATAGCAAGTGGTAGCGTCCTCAGTTAACTCCCCGGAGCGGGCTCAGGAACGGCAGGAAATCCACGATGCGGAGCCGTAGAACGTGAGCTCACCGGAGCAGTAGCCGGGGTCGCTCCTTTCTAGCCGAAGCATCCCTGACCCGCAGGAGCCTGTTTCTCTCTTCTTCCCCCCGTGCCTCGCTCTCCATTTCCCTTTTATAGCCTTGGCGTTTGTCCACGTTATCCTTGTCGTCGTCTCCTCCTTCTCTTCTCCACCAATCATCCCTTCCCACCTCACTGATTACTTCTTCATCTTCTTTATTCTTCGGTTAATCCACGTTATCCTTATCGCCAGCCTCTTCGTCTTCTTCAAACCTCTTTCCTTGATACTTTTATTTTAGACTCCCTATTAGATGTGAAACTAGGCTCACAATAATTTGATTACACTTCAAGAAACTCAGATAGTACTGTCTACAGGTAAACAAACTGCACCAGGGCACGACGAAATTCACTAAGAAATGATGTCTCATCAATCTGAACACTCTGTGGATGTTCTGTAAAATTTTATAACAATATATGGGTACTTGAAAAATACCAGCGGCTTGAAAAAAAGCCATTATGTTTCCATTTCTAAAACCAGGAAAGCCACTAACGTCCTTAGGTAGTTGCAGGGCTATAGCCCTTACAAGCTGTCTTGCTAAATATTTGGAAAGTGTGATCAATGTTAGGTTAATGTTTATTCTAGACTCCCGTGACCTTCTTTATGTCTAGCATTGTGGTAGATCACCCGCCTCGGCTTCGGGAGGTGGTGGGTTCGACTCCCACTGCCGCCGATTACCCATCGGTCATGCTGTAATGGGTACATGCCATTCCCCGTCCTGGTGCTCGGTTCTCTCGGGTGCATGGCATGAGAAAGGAGCCCGCGCCTTAAAATCCCATCACTGTGTGGGCATTGACACGGAAAGGGGGCCACAAATGGGCTTCTACCGCACCAGGCAGATTTAACGTTGTTGACTGCGGAACTTATCGCTGCGGAACTTATTAGAGCAACGGTGGTAAAGACCGTTTTCCCAAGAATCTCACCCAGAAGAGCCGAGCACCAGGCCGGGGGAAATCTTGTACCCATTAAAAACCGGTGGGTACCCGACGGCACTGGGGGATCGAACCCAGCACCTCCCGAATGCGAGGCGGATGCTCTACTACAAGGCCACGCTTCGGAAGGTGGTTGGTTCGAAACCCACCGCCGGCTACCCTCCGGTAAAAATCGGTAAACATCCCCCGGCTCGGCGCCCGGCTTCCTCAGGGGTGAGTGCTTGGAAGAGGCTCCGCAAACCCCGCTGCACCCTACGGGTGGAAAAACCAGTTTCGAACGCTCAGCCTGCAAAGGTGGTTCATGATGCAGATGAGACATTCAGTTGACCTTAGCGTTAGATGAAGTTTAAGTGAGCTCGATCTGCCGGAGTTCAGCAGATGAGAATGTGCTCGAAGAAGTTCAGCATGCTGCGCCATCAAAAAAAAGGGTCACAAATGGGCTTCTACCGCACGAGGCAAATTTAACGTTGTTGACGGCGCACCTTATCGCTGAACAGTGAGAGCAATTGTGGTCAAGACCCTTTTTCCAAGCATCTCACCCAGAAGAGCCGATCCCCAGGCCGGGGGAAATCTTGTACCCATTGTAATCATTTTTTTTTCTCACAAAGTCGGACTGCCGAAAAGCCGGACCGGTCCATTGCCGTAGTGATACTCTGATTTGCTTCTAACGAAAGACCTTAGTATTTGAACCTGACGCTGGTTAGAGCATACGAGCCTTGAGTCGCGAACTCTTTACTTGGGAGTGAAACACGAACCACCTTGGGAGGTCGAGTTGTTCGAAACAGGGTTTGCCCCCTAAGGGGCGCAGCGGGGTTTGCGGAGCCTCCTCCAAGCACACACCCCTGAAGGAGCCGGGCGCCGGGCCGGGGGTGGCTTGTACCCATTTTACCGGTGGCTGTCCGGCGGCGGGTTTCGAACCAACCACCTCCCGCAGCCGAATCGGATGCCCTGACCACTAGGCCGCCCCTGTGAATTTAGACCACAAGGACGGGATTTGAAAGCGCAGGCTCCTTTGCCAAGCCATGTACCCTAGCAAGCCGAGCACCATTCCGGGCCATAGCTTGTACCAATTTTGAGGAAATTGGTGCTTTACCGGCCGGCAATGAGAGCCGAACCCACAACCTCCCGAGGGAAAATGGTGTTCCTCAGAGATGCATTTTAAGTACTACATTTTTTCATATTAAAAATGAATTCCTTAGCCAGCATAATTTCATGGTTCAGTATGCACTCAGCGAACGTCGATGACCTTCAAATTGGATGCACATCTTCTAGCTTGTCAACTTGTCAACTTTATATTTCTAATGGGTGCCTTTTAATAGGTGCTTTCTAGTGAGCGGCAATGAGATCCCCGACAGTCTCATCCATAAAGCTTGTGGGAATCCAGGCTTCCCTCCCTTGCCTTTACGCGGTTGTTGCAGGCATCCCGTGTTGTTCTCATCTTTCTTTTTCTCCTGCCTCAGGCGGCGGAGGTGTACCTGGGTGACTACTAATCACTGTAACTCGGCCACAGCACCGCCGCGGCTTCGCAATGGCCTTTGACATCGGTGCCTTTTGACGGAAATTCAGGACCCTCTTGGGTGGCCGCGCGCCCCGCGACCGTCCGAGTGGAACCCAGAGAGAGACTCCTCCGAGACAGCGAAAGGTGCGCACGCTACTGCCTGTCCGGGCCACCCTTTGCCTCTCGGACCAGTGCATACTCGAGTTCGCCAGCGCGGGTCCTCGACCCGCCATGGCTCGAACCTGTCCAGGGGTCCAGCGACCTCTGGCAGGCGCACCTTGCGTTGACTGCGCACTCTCTCTCTCTCAAACGGCCCAACGGCTGGCAAAAGGGAGATCACTGCAGTGCCGCGGGGACAATCTCCTGCAGTGGCGTGCTAACGGCGCGCATTGCTCTTGTCGCTCCGAGCGTGCAGCGGAGCCTTGCTCCTCGCGCGCCCCGGAACGGAGTGACGTTTGAGTCTGTTTACCGCAGGAGGACGGCGTGAATGACCGTCTCCTTCGTTAACTTGGAGGCCGGTGTCTTTGCGACGAGTCGCTCTCCTCTCTGCAGAGGTAGAGTGTGCCGCAGCGGTGCTCAGGGTTCGTGGGGTGACGGTTGATCGGGCCCTTGGCTCGAGCTAAGCCCGAGCCCGCGGTGGTTAGTGACCTGCGCCCACTTAGAAACCCACAAGCTCTCTCAAAGAATCTGTAGGCTTAACGCCTCAGGAGCGAAGGAAACGAGACCACTGCTACGAGCCGACAAAAGAACAGGACTGCCAGCCGTGACTGCACGAGCCACGACCAGGTGCCGTCTTTATTCTCTTCGCAGGGTGGCGCGCGCTAGCCGGGTTGTCAGCGCCGCCCAAGAGAGGGCGCTAAACGAGCCCCCGCCTAGACTGGAAGTCGAAACGAACGGAGGGCCAGCGTTGGCACTGGAGCTGTAGGTCAGGCTCGCTGCGAGACTTTCCACAGCGGTCTCCATGTAAGCCAGCTTAAGGCGGTCTAGGATGACGGTCTCTTCACAGCCGTTCTGTAGGAGGGTGGCGGTTTTCCCAGTGCGGCGGAGAACGCGGAAAGGTCTGTCGCAGGCCGGTGTTAGTGGAGCCTGCACAGCGTCGCGGCGCACAAAAACGTGGGTCGAAGTGGTCAGGTCAGGGTGGACGAAAATTGTTTGCTGGCGGGATGGACACAGTGGAGTAGGCCGGAGGTCTTTAACGAAGTCCAGCAGGCGTTGCAAGAGTTTTTGGGGCTGGGCAGGGAGCTGCTGGTATGTAAGGAAGTCTCCTGGAAGACGCAGAGCAATACTATACACCAGCTCTGCAGCTGAGCACTGTAGGTCTTCCCGGATGACGGCCCTGAGACCAAGGAACACAACGGGCAAGGAGTAAACCCAGGTGGCGCAATTGAGGCGGGCAGCTAAGGTGGCCTTCAATTGGTGGTGAATGCGTTCCACCATGCCGCTGGCACACGGGTGATATGCAGTGGTACGGCAATGCCTGGCGCCGAGAATATTATTAAGGGAAGCAAACAGGGAGGACTCAAACTGGCGTGCACGGTCGGTTGTCACAGTGCCAGGACAACCAAATAGAGATGCCCACGCAGAAATGAAGCCGCGCGAAACAGTCTCTGCGGTGATGTCAGGAATGGGGACTGCCTCCGGTAAGCGAGTGAAGCAGCCGACTATGGTCAAGATATAGCGGTAGCCTCGAGAGATGGGACTACGATGTCGAGAGGAACATGGTCGAAACGATGGCCAGGGGGTGAAAAGGCTTGGGAAGGTGTCTTGGTAAGTCGACAGATCTTGGTCGACTGACAGGGTAGGCACCGGCGCGTCCAAGCACGCTCATCAGCGTTGATTCCGGGCCAAACATAGCGCTGGGTGAGAAGGCGCTGAGTAGCCCGAATGCCTGGATGGCATATGTCATGGAGAGAATGGAAGATAGGGCGACGTAGTGAAGCCGGAACAAAAGGGCGAGGAAAGTCCGTTGAAACATCGCCCCACAAGGGCTCAGGCGAGCAAGGATCGAGCACAAGCCGTAATCGTAGAGAACGAGGGTTCGCTAGAAAAGCGGCGAGCTCATCGTCATTCAATTCAATTCAATTCAATTCTTTTTATTATCATTTCTTCAGTACAGTACATAACATCACTGTCTGGATCCTTAGCCAAAGGCTAGTTATGGATCCATGCAATAAAAGCAAAGAGATTAGTGAGGACAAATGATTTCTACTGCATGCAAAAATAATACACATAAGAATGGTGGAAAAATGCAAAGCGTACAAGGAAGATGGTTCAAATTACAGAAATACAAGAGGGCTCATGACAAAAAAAAAAACATATGAAGACAGGAACACCATTTTTTATACAAAATAAACGCAGTTACCTTAGAATTGATTATGCAATGACATATGAATAGCAAACCCAACATAGACACTACAGAGATTAATAAGAGACAATCACTAAGCGATTTGCATTGTAAATCAGGTAATTATTTGTGACAGAAAAAAGGTTTTTAGTGCAATATAAGGATTGGACGTTGCAAAGACTGCCACAGGGGATTTTATTCCAAGTTTTTACCCCTTGATACTCGAAGCGGCGCTGGCCATAGTCATTGCGAGATGTAGGAACCAGAAATCTTCCCTGTGCTGCGGAACGGGTGTTAGTTGGGGCTCTATGGAATGTGTTCAAAGGAAAGGGGAGGTGCCGGAGAGGACTCTTAGTACGAGTAGTGCAACGCGAAAATCTCGAAGCTGCAATGCCGGCATTATTTGGAGTCTAAAAAACAAAAGGCGAGAAGGCGTATATGGTGTTGTGCAAGTCATTATTCTCAGTGCCCGCTTCTGCAGGCGTAAAACAGGTTCAATGTAAGTGATGTAAGTGAACCCCCATGATTCTATACAGTAAGTTAATTGGGACTGAAAGAAGCTAAAGTATATTGTTTTTAGTGTGTGTATTTCGAAATGTCGCCGAGCTTTGGCCAGAATGAAACATGCATAAGATAGTTTGCTACGCAATTTTTCGATATGCGGTTTCCAGTTTAATGCAGCGTCTAAGGTTACACCCAAGTACTGAATAGTCTTAACTTCTTCAATTTCGTTATCTCCTATCGTTATTGCGGAGCAGGTATTCTGGTATTTTTTATAAGGGGATGCAAATATAATATATTTAGTCTTGCCTATGTTCAAAGTGAGTCTATTTGTTAAAAACCATTTATTGACTCTCTGAAGTTCTGAGTTTAAAGTATGCTTGGCTGTTTCAACGGAATTACCGGTCACCAACAATGAGGTGTCGTCGGCGTACATAATGGCACGGGTATTTATTAGGCAATCGGGTAAGTTGTTTATGTAAAGTGTAAAAAGTATAGGCCCCAGTACTGAGCCCTGCGGAACACCTACGGAAATAGAACGCGAACTTGACGCGTGTTCGTCAATAATAACACACTGCTGTCGCCCAGTTAAATAGCTTCTAAAGAAATCGAGTGATACACCTCTGAACCCATATCGTTCTAGTTTCTTGCATAAAATATCGACATCCACAGTGTCGAATGCCTTCTTAATATCCAGGAATACACCAATAGAAATATTGGTATTATTGAGTGCTTCATTGATTGAGTCAGTTATAGAAAGCACAGCCGTGGTGGTCGATCTAAATTTCTGAAAACCATGTTGGGACGTTGACAGAATTGCATTTTTAGTCAGGAATTGCTTAATTCTTTTAGATAATAGTTTTTCAAACAGAGTGTTGAAAAACTGGGCAGAAGAGAATGCGGCCCAGTCGACGGTGAAAGATGGAGCGTCTACCGCGACTATACGAGAGGGCGTCAGCGGCGGTGTTGGCTGCACCTTTCACATGTCGGATGTCGGTAGTAAACTCCGAAATGTAAGCGAGCTGACGGAGTTCACGTGACGAGTACTTCGATGAGTTGGTCCGGAACACATATGCCAGCGGTTTATCGGTTAGCATGTGAAACTTGAATCCTTATACAAAATGCCGAAAGTGCTGGATAGCGGAGTAGATGGCTAGGAGCTCTCGACCGAAGACGCTGTAGCGGGTCTCAGCAGGAAGTAGCTTCCGAGAGTAAAATACAATGGTCTCCACTCGGAGTTAATGTACTGCTGTAAGACGGCTCCGATGGTCATGCTGGAGGCATCCACCATCAATCTCGTAGGGGCGTCGTTGCGCGGATGGACTAGAAGCACGGCGTTAGCGACTGCTTGCTTCGCGGCAGTAAAGGCGGCCTGGGCTTCTGATGACCAAGTGATTGCGGATGACGGGCCAGCGGTTGACCGGAGGAGGTCGGTGAGCGGGCGAAGTAGCTCTGCACAGTGCGGGATAAAGCGGCGGGAGAAATTCACCAGCCCCAGGAATTGTCGCAGGAGATGCAAGGTTGTGGGCAGGGGAAAATTCTCGACGGTCTGGACGTGGGACGCGAGAGGGCGGATACCCCCTGAGGATATGTGATGACCCAAAAACTCGAGCTCAGAAGCACCGAAAACACACTTGGAGGCATTCACAACCAGGCTGTAGAGCTTAGACGCTTGAACAAAGCACGTAGGTCTTGCTCATGATCATGAGGTGTAGGGCTGGCCATGAGGACATCGGGAAAGTACGCGAATACACTCGGTAGGCCCCGTGTGACTTCAGCCATGAACCGCTGGAAGGTTTGAGCCGAATTGCGTAGTCCAAAAGGCATCCGGACGTACTCAAACAAATAAATTGGGCGTCGTGATGGCGGTCTTAGGTATGTCGGCGGGTTCAATGGGAATTTGGTGATATGCCTTAACCAGGTCAACTTTGCTAAAAATGGCGCAGCCGGCGAGGCGCGATGTAAAGTCCTGGATGTGGGGCAGCGGGTAGCTGTCGTGGACAGTGTTGGCATTCAACACCCGATAGTCGCCGCAGGCACGCCAGTCACCAGGATCACGCTTGGGCACTAGATGCAGCGGAGACGCCCACACGCTGTATGACGGGCGTATAATGCCGAGCTCCAGCATGTGGTCAAACTCACATTTGGCGATAGCCAGACGGTCTCCAAACAAGTGGCGCGGTTGAGCAGCTACGGATGGACCCCGGGTGACGATGTGGTGTGTCACATTATGTTTAGGCGCCTGAGTGAGGCTGCATGGCTTAGTGAGCTCCGGGAAATCCGCCAACACTTTTTAGAACTGAGAGGAAGGTATCAGCGTGCGAATGCCAATGGGAGCAAGGTCGGACGAGACTCCCGAGATGGAGAGATGAGCCAGACCGTCGGTAAGGCGGCGATGCCGCACGCTGACATCTAAGTCGAAGAAGGAGAGGAAGTCTGAGCCGATGATCGAGCGAACCACGTCTGCAATGACGAAGACCCATCGAAAAGTGCGGCGTAGGCCGAAGTCGAGGGTGAGAGATCGTAGCCCATACGTGGGTATAGACGAGGCGTTGGCAGCACGGAGCGACAGTCCTGATGGCTTGGAACTATCTGCTTTAATCGGTGGAACCACGCTGATTTCCGCGCCCGTGTCGATAAGAAACCGGGTGCCGGAGAACTTGTCAGTGACCATGAACAGGCGGCTCGAATGACTGGGGGAACCACACGCCGCCGTTAGTGATCTCGGCGGGCGTTTCCCGGCCACGAACAGGGCGGTGTACACTTCGTGGCCCGGTGGCGAAAACGCCTGTAGTACCAGCAGAGAGATGTAGGGCTGGGACTCCGAGCTTGACGTGAGCGCCAAAGAGCGCGATGATCAACACGAGACGGACGGGTCTCCAGAGTTCGGCTCCGGAGTGCGGCGACTGAGGCGGCAAGCTCCTCGAGACAGGCCTCAAAGCGCGAAATTACTGGGTCTCTTGGCGGTAAAACCGCAGTGACGGACGGGGAGGTGGCCTCATGAACGTTATCTGCGAGCTCAGCCAGGCGGTCGAGGGTGACGTCACCGGCCGTCGCAAGGACGAGGCGGATGGGCTGGGGAAGGCATTGGAGGAAAAGCTCTCGAAGCAATGCTGAGTGGTTGGGGATGTCGCGCTCCCTGAGAAGGTGTTGCATGTTGCGCAGAAGCTGGGAGGGGCGCCGGTCGCCAAGGTCTTCCCCGGTAAGGAGCTGCTGGAGGCGGGTGCGGTCCGACGGCATAAATCTCTCCAGCACCTTGGTTTTCAGGTGATGATATGGTGTAGCACCCATGGGGGCGGAGAGAACGTCGGAGAGCTCACCGGCAACGTCAGGAGGCAGGCTTGAGGCAACATGGTAGTAGCGCGTCGTCTGCGGCATGATGCGGGCTAGGCAAAATTGCGCCTCAAGTTGATGGAACCAAACTTGCGAGTTCTCGGTCCAGAAAGGTGGAAGGCGAACCTGCAGCGACGAGACGTCCTGCGGACGCGAATCCTGCTGCGTGGATGTTGCGGGATCGGTCATTGCTCATCCTGTAGGCTTAACGCCTCAGGAGCGAAGGAAACGAGACCAGATGAAAGAAGTCGAAGACCTAGTTGGTGGCTATGTGTCTGCTTCTAGGTCTGTGTTTTCGGTTTTTTGCTCTCTTCTCGAGTGTGGTGTGGGTCGGACCGTGCCCTCCGTGAGGCCGAATGCTGACGACGCCCCTGCGGAAAAATTCCCGGCAAGGTGGGCGCTTTCTCAAATGAGAAAACCCAACCGGAACCCTCAGAGGCAAGCTGGGCTTAGCTCCACGCTGCCGAGCGAGGCCGCGCTACGCGTCTGCATGGGTTCTACGTTTTCGACGACAGCTACGCGGATGCCCGCTGTGTTGCCACCTGACGCAGCCTCCACGTCCACGCAATCGTCAGCGCCTCCGGGCCTCCAGCCTGCGCCGTCTTCCGATGCTACGACTTTGGCCTGTGACATGGACTGCTCCACCGCCTCCGTGCCCGTGGCACTCCCTCAAGAAACTGTGCCCGTCGCGCCAATTCAGTATTCCCACCAAGGGCCGTCACCAGCGTCTGAGCCTCCTCCACAGAAGCCTCCCGTGAGTCAAGGCTCTTTCCGCCTGCTGCGAGCTCGTTCCGCGTTACCATCAAGCCTACATTGCGCTTTGATATGACTGCCATCCCTGCCCGGAATGTTCAAGCCACAATTGACCACGCTCTTGGCTCTTCGAACTACTGCGGGTTTGTCGTCCATCGCCCATCGAACACCATCACCGTAAACTTGTCATCCTTGATGGACGCCCAGAAACTTTGCACAGTTACGCGGATCCCCCTGGATGACAGCAAGCATGTCCCGGTGCAAATATATTTTGCATCTGGTCCTGACACGCTCCGCTGCATGGTTTATCATGTCGACAGCACGAGCCCTCCGGAGGAGGTGCGCGCACATATTCGCTGCTCAACTCATGTTGTACTGCAAGCACGGCCTATGGGTCGCCGGGGCTCATACCTGCTCATCCTGCAAGGCCCGTTGACTCTCCCGAAGTACCTTACCTAATACGGTGCGATCGTCAAACCACAGCCCTTCCGACCTCGTCGTATTTTTTGTTATCACTGCCACAAGATATTAACGCTGATAAGGTATTAGCCATAAGATATTAGCGCTGATGAAGCAGGTGACATCCCTCATCGTGGAAGCTCTTCGGCCTCGTCATGGATAGCGCATCATCATCGGTGGTGGTGCAGTGGAACTTTCGAGGATTCGCTAATAAGGCCTCTGAAGTGAACATCCGCCTTCGTGATGGAAAGCTGAGGGCATGGGCGTTCCTACTGCAAGAGCATAATGCACTCCCACGCCTTTCTGGTTTCTGCGCATACCATTCACCCTCTATCCCTGATCGCCGTTGCACCGCCTCCTCCCTCAGCCCAGGTAAATCTGCAATTTATATTCACAGTTCAGTTCCGCACACACCGCTCGACCTTTCACGGTTGTGCAACACATGTCAAGAGGTTGTCGCCCTTCTCGTAAAACCTGCACGCACACCCCTTGTCCTAGTTTCTTTTTATAGTCGTCCTGGCTCCGCATCTCCCAATCTGGGATGGGTTCGGTTTCTACGTTCTACCAACTCGGGTATCCCTATGCTAGTTGGTGGTGACTTCAACGGCGCACACACTGCGTGGGGTTACCCATCGGATTCCTCAAGGGGTGCACACATCCAAGGGAGCTTTTCGGATCATTCCTTTCAACTTTTAAACCACCCGAATACTTCTACCCGCCCACGAGGTGGTCCGTATTCACCTGATTCGACTTGGTGGTTTGGCCCCGGTAACCCTCGTTGGGCTGTTGATTCTGATACTTGGGGTAGCGATCACAGCCCTATTTTTAGCTCCCTCACGCCTACGCGTCTACGTAAAATACGCCGCACTGTACGAATAACATAATGGGACTCTGTACGCGCTGACAATCACTTATCTACATTCAACCCCTCTTCAGCACTGTCTACTCTCTCTGCTGTTCTCGCTACTCACACTATTACCACTACTGTAAATGAAGACGACCCAAATCCGGACTTACATCTCTTGAATCTGTGGGCTCTTCGTCACCCCGATGACCCATCGGCTATTCCTACTCTTCACCGCGCTACCACAGGGGCGCGGCGCTATGCAAAGCGGCTAGGCAGGCAGCGCTGGGCTGTATGGTGTGCCCGCCTGTCCTCTACGCAGGGCAATCGACATCTTTGGAGAGTGTTTCACGCCATGGAGCGCCCTTCTCAGGTTGCAGATTACACAGAGAGCATTCGCCTCGCGCTAAATGTGGATGAGGACACATTTGCACAACAAGCGGCCCGTCAATCTTTTCAAAACCATGACTGCACCGCTACGTCTCCACCTGACTTATAGGTTACAGAGCCCTCCGATGGGATTACTTCTGACCTCACATGGCAGAGCTGCTGGCCTCCATTGAACGTTTAAAAACTACTACTACTCCCGGGCACGACAGCATACCTAACTCCTTATTCTGTAACTTGGAAGGGAGGGATTTGCAAACCCTACTTGATACCTTTAACGAAGTGTGGCTTTCTGGCGTCATGCCGGGAGACTGGAAGCATTCTATTGTGGTTCCAATACCCAAGTCAGGTCAGCCTCCAGTATCTCTCTCGGCCCTTCGTCCAATTTCCCTTACGCCTACCATCTGCAAGCTTTATGAAAACTTTCTAACCGCACGCTTGTCATGGTGGCTGGAATACCATGATTGTTACCCAGATTCCCAAATTGGTTTCCGCCCACAAATTGGAATAGAGGACGGCCTTGCTACTTTGGCTGCTGACGTGCTTGACCACTCTCCGCAGAGTCACCTTGAACGAACCGTAATTGCGACAGACTTAACAAAGTCATATGATAACATCCTTTACTCTGCCATTCTTGCCTCCCTTCAAACTCTCGGTCTCCCTCACCGGTTCCTCCTCTCATTTCACGCCTTTTTAGCAAATCAAACCTTCAGCGTGCGTGTCACGGAAAGCCCTTTTGGTAAAATAACTTCCAATAGAGGAGTGCCGCAGGGCTGCGTTCTCGCCCCCACATTATTTTATGTGGCTTTAATTCCTCTTATTCGAGCCCTAGAGTCCATACCTTCTATCCGCGTGCTTGCGTATGCCGATGATATATCCTTGTGCTGTCATCCAGATGCGTCTATTCATCAGTCGGTCCATCAACACGCGCTGGATGTATTGACATCCCGCCTCCCACCTCTGGCTCTAACACTCTCTCTTACTAAATCATGTTTCATTCGAATTGGAAATAAAGCCGGCTTACGGAAAGCTCCCCCTTTAAATTTTACGGTACATAATTATCTGATTACTCAGGTAGAAACTGTTCGCATTCTAGGTCTTCTCCTCCATACATCTGGGACTGGCACCCCGTGGCTTACAGCCACCCGTAAATCGGCTCACGCTACTCTAGGTCTGATTCGTCGCATAGCTATGCGCTCTGGTGGCGCACGTGCTCATACGGCCCGTCAGCTTGTGCGCTCTATCCTTCAGCCACGGCTAGTATATCAGGCACAATTTCAACGTCTCACCCGCAGACAGTGGGACTCCCTTGAAGCTATCAATCGTGAGGCTATGCGCGTCATAACATATCTGCCTCGTTTAACACCCATACCTGTGCCACAGGAGTTCGCCCAACTTAATACACTCAAGTGAAATCATCGACAAAAGGGTGGCAAATAGAGCTTGGAAACAGTCTCTCAAACTTCATCGTTTAAAGACACTTTCACCGTGTTCCTAATGCCAGCTCACTGACAATCGCCCCACTGTTTTCCCGTCGGTATCAGCAGCGTATCCGCCTGAAGGGTGCATATTATACACGGATACATCACATTCTGCAGAGAGGAGAATTACTGCTGTGTATAGTCCATCTCATCGGCATCTCAACTCTCGCGCGACGTATACTGCGGATACGTGCACTCCCCTGGCATTGGAACTTCAAGCCATTTATAATGACATTGCTTCCCTTCCGCTCGTTCCAACATTCAATACAGTTCATATTTACACAGACTCCCGTGCCGCCCTTAAACAGCTTAAGGCTGTTCGACGGACGTTCTAGATTTCACGATCAATTCATATGCTCTGCGCAAAATATCCATGTCCTGTGCGCATACACTGGTTTCGCGGCCATGCCCATTATCCACATAACATTCAAGCGCATGCTATGACTCATCTTCATACATTAGACGATCCGCCACCTTCCCCTCTTCCCCCAGATCCGTTCCTGTCCCATGTTTCCGATTCCGAAGTTCTGCGCCAGCGAACACGCGCTCTAATTCCTCCGTGTTCGCACACTCTCTCCCGTAGTCTTACTCGGCAGGAGGAGGTATCCGTGCGCCGGATTCGGGCAGGGGTGGCTCTGACACCATCTGTCCGTCAACGGTGGCGTGCCAAAGATCAGCCAGCACCTGAGAGGTGCCCTCAATGTAGCGCTGCACCGGACATTTGTGATGTGCGGCACTTGTTGTAGACGTGCCCAGCGACGGCTGCTTTCAGAAAACGGCTCCTCAGGGAGGTGGGCCTGCGGTGGAACCGCGAAAGTGACTACGTGAAGTGGACTATGAACAACCGTTTCATTAGCAACCTCTGCGACCACCTCAGCGCAACGGTTCTTCACTCCTTCTTTTAACTTTCAATCCCGTGCATTCCTTCCCCCTTTCATTTTTCAACTTATGCCTCATGGCACACTTCTCGAATAAAAAAAAAGAAACGAGACCACTGCTACGAGCCGACACCAGAACAAAACTGCCAGCCGTGGCTGCACGAGCCACGACCAGGTGCCGTCTTTATTCTCTTCGCAGGGTGGCGCGCTAGCCGGGTTGTCGGCGCCGCCCAGGATAGGGCGCTACAAATCCATCAAAAAAGTACCTCAAGGTGGAAAAATTCTGTACTGGAAAACGATGCCCGATCATTTCAGTACCCTGCGGAGTGCGCCCCACAATCCATGTGTGACCAAGGGACTGAGAAGATTTAGGAAGATGTAGGTTTTAGGAGATTTAGGTTTTAGAAGATTTAGGTTTTAGGACATTGTTAACATAGAAGTGACGCGACTTTACCACATCGAATTCGCACGGCCTCTGCTCGCACTCCGGCCTGGATGCATAAGACGGGCATGGCATCGTCTCCGCTATGATCTTTATGTAGTGTGTGCGGGGACATCGAACATAACATTATGTACTGCCCAGAGTACAACGCGGATAGGTAAGCGATGTTCACTTCTTTCAAGAAGACAGGAGCCCTTCACAGCATAGTTCAGGACATTGTCTACCCGAATCGAAACCAGACATGCAGAAGGGAGGCTGCACGCCTTCTTTAAACATTTCTGAAGGACACTGATCTTGTTTCTAAATCGTGAAGCAGGAACGGACTATAGTCTACTGTGATTGAATGTGTGCGTAGATGGTGTCTTCTGGAGTGGACTCTGTTATACTGTGAGCATATGTGTGTATGGTTTGTGGCACTGCAATGGCCTATGTTCTACTGTGACTGAATATATGCATAGATTGTGACTTCTGGAGTGCACTGTGTGGAGTGAATGTGTTCATAGATGGTGACAGCGGGAGTGGAATATGTGCTAATATAAGTGATTGTGCGAATAGCAGTGTAGATCCGATAGGTTTTAGGACATTGTAAACATAGAAGTGACGCTACGGTGGAGCAATTGCCAGCAGATCAAGCAAAGCTAATCCAACCTGCAGAATTCAACACCTCAACTTAACTGAACTGTCAACTTGTCAGAGACATATAAAACTCACAAATTATCACTTTCGCAAGATAAAAATGAATTTACGTATTCTTCACAAAAAACTAAAACATTTGCCGTTCTTTTCTCACTCCGAAGAGGATCGACTGCAGAATTATTCCACCCTCCACTTGTATGAGACCGCACTTCCTGTAAAACAGGAACACAAATTTTTAGGCCTACATTTTGACAAAAGCTCATATTCCTACCGCATATAAACAGCCGAAAAAAGCAACCAAATCCCTGAATATACTCGTACGGTCACTAAAGCGCACGGAGTCCCATAGGATGTGCCTATTGCAGATCAATCGCACAATCATACGCTCTTCCTTAGAATATGGATGCACAGTGTATGGGTCAGCGAGGACATCATACCTTAAAAGGCTGGATCTAGTACGAAACTTCGGTTTGCGCTTTGCACCTGGTGCTTACAGAACATCCACCGTAAATAGTTTTCACGCAGGAGCAAATGAACCAACCCTCACCGATAGGAGGACGATGCTTACCTGTGCCGAGACCGCCAGGTGGCAGCCGGAGCACACGGACGCTTCTCACGTCGGCTCCGAAGTTTTCTACTGCTTTGTGCGGTTTTTGGACTGAAGGTCCTAGACTGAAGGTGCTGCAAACGGTTCGTAAAGGTGTTGTGCACCATTTTCGTCTCCTTTTCAGGATTTTAGAGTCCGAATTCACAAACTTGACACAGAGCGGCCGACGCTTCGCTGGGACTCGCAGTAGGCACAGCTGGTACGTGCCGCGCCTAGGCTAGGCTAGGCCTAACCTCACAGTGCGCGCACGGCTTAGCCAAACGCCGAGCCTGTTTGTAGCAGCAGGGTTACCTAGTCGTCGGAGGAGCAATCTCGCCTAAAGAATTCACCACGGAGTCTAGATGGACCAGGGCCCTCACAGCCCGTAAACTAGTGCACCCAGCACCGCTCCACGAGCCCGCCACCTCGAGCTCGCCCCTCAAGCAACCGTACGGAGCCGCCGCACCGGCCCAGCCCAAGGAAGGCAAGTCTCCTCCACCAACTATAAAGCGTCAGGCTCCGCTACCCAAGCTACCCGCCTTAGGCCTGAAAATCATCTACCGCCCGAGCGGGGGCCTAGATCTCCGCAGACACAATGGCAGCTACATCCAAATCCCTCGTATGCACCGCCCTGGAAATCCCCTAGAGGCAGTACGTCAGCAAGCCGCCCGAAGCATAAATCCTCGAAACAAATCGTTCACCATCAGTACAACATCTGAGAACAGAGCGGAATGCTCCGTTAGGCTACAGTCTCTTCAAATCTCCAACATGACCTGCCCATTAAAGACCTACATCGCCCAACCAGATAACGCCATCCGCGCCGTTCTCTGCAATGCTATCTACGACCAGACGCCTGAAGAAATAGTTCAGGAACTTCAGACTTTAAACATAAGTACGTATCACATTACGGACGCCAGACAGTTGGGTAAGACTAAGTTTATACTCGTCACTTTTGTCGACACAAAGTCGGTTCCTCAGCACCTACTGTTTTACGGAGGCGTATATAGCTGCTATCTCTTCGTGGCGAAAGCCTAGGCATACTTCAACTGCTGGAAAGTCAGTCACAGAAAGTCAGAAGACAGAAGCGACGTATGTGTCACACCTAAGCAAAATCTCTGCCAGCGCTGTGGAGAGACTCATTCACCAGTCGAACCACCCACGTGCGCAGCCAACTGCATCATCTGCAATGGATCCCACTTCACGGGCTCCAAGGACTGCAAGCAGCGTTTCAACCGAGCGGGCAACGCTAGGCCGACACCCAAAGAAGATACGACCAAGAACGCAACCCTCCGGGAATCCCGCCGCAGGCAGCGATCAAGCACGAGAAGCCGCGCTAACTCCCGTCACTGGTCTCGCTCCCGGTCCGAGTTCTTCCCACCCCTGACCAGACAGCCCACATCTGAGAAACAGGGAAAGACCGGACAGTCCACATCTGACAAACAGATGAGTCGGGGTCCGCGATCTCCTTCCCATGTCCGTGAAAATAATCAAGTTAAAGCACAGTTCGAACAGCAGAGCATACAAATCCAACACCATAGTCATTAAACAGATAGCCTTAGTAAGCAAATTCAATTGCTACTACATAGAATCGCAGAGACCGAGAAAATGGGAATCCCTCAAGATATCTCCTCTCCAACCCCGGCAGCTAGCACACCGACCTCACCCACCCAAAGCACACCTGCCAAGCGCAGAGCAAAAGAAAACACTACCACTGAGGACGTCACAACGTTAGGGACCCTGATCAACACGATCACTATTCTTGAACAAAAAATGGAAAATAAATTCGAAACCTTAGCCAAAGACACGAGCACATGGACCAGCAATCTGAACAACAGAATGACGACGCTCGAGCAGAGATAT
Organism: Amblyomma americanum; assembly: GCA_030143305.2. Taxonomy (NCBI): domain Eukaryota; kingdom Metazoa; phylum Arthropoda; class Arachnida; order Ixodida; family Ixodidae; genus Amblyomma; species Amblyomma americanum. The sequence continues at coordinate 59,629 of JARKHS020016359.1, read as the reverse complement.
AGCGCCCACGACGCCATCGCTGCTCAGATGCAGAGCCAAATAGACCGAGTGTTTCCCCCACATATATAAAATTCAACCCATTCGCGTTCAGACCAGTGAATGATGGCAGCAAACCACAAGAAACTTCGAGCGTGGCAGTGGAATTGCAGAGGATATCGATCCAAGCGAAGCAACCTGCAACTCCACATTCAATCTCTCTCCGATAAAAAGTCCCCGCAGTCATCGCACTACAGGAAACTCAAGCGCCTGTCAGATTAGTCAACTACACTCCCCACACGCAAATAAACAAACTCACACAAAGGGTAGTAGCCCTAGATAACAGAGCCTACACCGCTACATATCACCCCATAGAGATTGAAGACATATTATCACCTAATAGAGCTCCTTTCCAAAACTGGAAATAGCACTAGCCTATACATCCTCAACACATACAGCAGCCTGAAAGACAAAGCGACCCCCTCCTCGCAGCCATATGCACAGCGCTCCATTTAAGCGCTAAACACGCGCTTATAGTGCTTGTTGACTTTAATGCCAGACACGTTAGCTGGGGGTAAACATTCAACTGCAGAAAAGGAGCACAGCTCTGGACACTAATTCAGAACGAGGGACTCACCCTCGTTAATAATCCGCAACAACATACGCGCATCGGTAAAAGCGTGAAACACCAACACCATCCCTGATCTCACACTGACAAAGAATATCATACATTGTCAGTGGTCGCACACCGAGACCTCCCTAGGTAGCGACCACTACCTAATTCAAACCTCACTCTCGCTGAACTCAATCACCCCCTTCATGAAAAAGGAGCTGCAGATCACAGACAGGGACAAGTTTTGGAACATCCGGAACGACGCCACCCAAATCAAACATCTTACTAGATGGGTGGCAGAACTCACAAAGGACGTCGCTACAGCGACATCTGAGATCCCGAGCAATCGCGAATCGGACGCGGTGGACAGCAGACTCCTCCACGTGTTGGAGGCTCTCTCCGGCCTGCAGAAACGATGGCTTCGAAATAAACACAACAGATCACTCAAGTTAATGATATCAGCCCTAACCCGTAAGCAGTGGCAATAGCTCTGCAACCGCATGGAGGGCAACCTGGGCCTAAGAGACACACGGTGCCTCTACGCTGCCTCTTAGAAACTCCCAACACGAAGAGCACCCTACAGCGTAATGTAACGCGCCTCATTCACAGACTAGGTATGGATGATGATGTCCTGATCCAGAATCCCAAAGATAAGTGCCTCACGACGACTCCCAAATTACCCCTGCCTTCCTACTTTGGCGTAGAAAACCCCGGGCTCGACGCGGACTTAACAACGTGGGAGGTTAGAGCAGCAACGTTCAAACTAAGCACCACATCTGCGCCAGGAGCAAACAAGATCACGAACAAAACGATACGAAATTTGGACGAGGACTCCGTCCAAGCCCTAACTGAACTTTTCAACAAGCTCAATATCTTACCTCTCCTTTGTTCACTCCAACTGAAACTAGGTTTATTAATTTATCGCGCCCGTCACAATAGCACTACTCTTCCTATATTTACAGGTTCCTGTTTGTGTAACGTTAATAATACTAGATTCGCTGAACAACATAATCTTTTGCTTCCGAATGTCAAAACTAATTATGGCAAACAGTCCGCTTTATTTTCAGCAATCACTGTCTGGAACTCGCTACCCGCAACCATCAAATCATTCCGCACCGAAGCACAATTCCATAAAAACTTGAAAAACTATGTACTGCATAATTGCCTTCAATTGCCACGCCAGTGAAACCTGTTAGTTATGTGTACGACTTCTATTACCTGAGTGCTTGTTCTATGTTCTCTTTTTGTGTTTGCAAAATGTGTTTTTAAAATTTAGCATGACTAAACTGCTATTTCAGATCTTACTTTTCATTGCACCTTTGTTCCGCTATGTAATTGCTATCTGCCATATATTTATCCTACTTCAAATATGCAATTAATTACAGGAGGCCCCCCTGACAGTTTCCACTTTGGGACCTCCTTCTGTAATAATCAATTTAAGTACATCTTACCTATGCATCTTTTTCAATAAACTTTCAAACTCAAACAAAACAAAAGGAAGGTACTCTTCTCCCCGAGTGGACCCAGGCGAGGGTCCTTTTTATCCCCAAGCCCGCAAAATCACTGGACCTGTTAAGCCTCAGGCCAATCTCCCTAACCTCATGCTTGGGAAAGCTATTTGAGGAAGTAATCCTGAACACATTGCAAAAATACATGCAAACAGAAGAGCTCTTTCCCCACACAATCAACGCAAGACATGATGCTTCAAATCTTAGAACAAATCCTACATCCTATACATTGCAAACGCACACGAGCACTGCTAGCCTTAGACCTCACTAAAGAGTTTTACAATGTCCAAAACACAGCTACGCTCCACGCCTTATTCTATCTAGGAGTCAGGACTCGAACACATACCTACATGGCAGCTTTCCTACTAGCCGCACAGCCGAAACCAAACTAGGCCCTATAGAGTCCCCTGCCCAGAGGGACACCACAGGGGTCAGCCTTATCTCCCCTAGTCTTCAACATCACTCTCATCCCATGGCTATCAAGCTAGAGTGCATCCCAAACATCTCCTTCTTCTACTATGCAGACGAAATTGCCTTATGGACCACCATGGGCAATATCTGGACCATGGAAGAAACCATTCAAGCAGGTGAGGACGTGCGCGACCTCTATAGGCCTCGTGTGTTCCTCTGCTAGGTCAGAACTCTTGCTACTCCACCCACGGCCACCTGGATCGGCGCTCGCGGCGGGGTGGCTCCGGCCGTTTCATTCGGGCGGAGAGGGCGTAATTGCGGAAAGGGGCGTGGTCGCTCCTTTCGCCGCACCGCGGCGCGCGTACCCCACCCCTCGCCTCCCCTACTACGGCTTCGCACGAGGCGATTTGCGGCGCCTTGGACGTATTGCGTGATGTAGAGTGGTGGAAAACCACGATGAAGAAAATTTACACAAGAACGCCGATGCCTCCTGCGGCTAGGTATCTTTTTTTACTAAGCTCCAGACGCTACGGCCGCATGTTGCCCGAAGCGGGCAGTCAGGATGCCATGCGAAATGAGTGCTCCCCGGAAAACAATCATATCTGCGGGTTTGGGCGCAGCAAGCCAATGAAAGCATAAAAAGGCATTACTTTTTTATAAAAGAAGTGCCACGACTGACGAGGCAATCCAGTAATAAATTTTTTCCTCTAAATTCATGAACGTTTGTACATGACGTACTAGCTTGGTCAGAACGCGTTTACCGGTCAAAAAACGGCCTACAAGGAAAATGGCAATTGTGCTATGATGAAAATGGGCAGGCGATGTTGCACGCTGAGCTGTCAATTTTATTTTCATTAGGCAAGCTCGTCACGGTTCCTCCTGTACGAGAGAATCTGCTCACCTGAGTCGACAGCCGTGGAGAGGAACGTCCAGTACACACCTGAATATCATGGCTGTATTCGTGGTAAAAATAACAAGCATCATAAAGTCTGTGTATGCAGGAATTTATTTACAATAAAAATCAGCGCGCGCGCGCGCTCATCACTTGTTTGAGTAGCACTTTCAAGTATTGAAGTAGCAGGGCGATGATTTTCAGACTTGAGGATCAGCCTCATGAACACAATTCAGTGTTTGGCTGTTTACAGCAGGTGAGAGCAGAAGGCTGCTTTCTTCATGGCCCTCGGTTGTTTTCCAATTTTCCTTACTAATAAAGTTCATTGGACTGAAAGCATCATTTGTTTTAGGAACTGCGCAAGGTGGTTGCTTCCGCTCCAATTTTCGCCGTTTTTTTTTGCTATCTCCGGCTGGATATAGCTGGGGTATCTAGGAAAATACTGGGTACAGCCAACACCACCTAGAGTTTTTAAGGCCTCTCCACGTTCGCGTGACGTCACCGCACTGCGACGGCCCAGTAGGTTCGGCTTCCGCGCTCGCACGCATTTCGCGCATTTCAAAGTGCTGATTATGTCTCTCGAAAAGAAAATTACTTTTTTTTAAATCGTGTTTTGCTTGCCCACACCCTACCCGAATGTTTTTTTTTTGTTCTTGTTTCTTTGAAAGTATAAGCAGTTACATTTTAGCAGACTTTTACTGATTTTATATCAAAGCGCGCATGTGTGAAGATATGTTAGTAATATTTTTTATTGAAAATGAACAACGCAGAGGACTTTCACAAGTTGTATTTTATTTTCAGATGAGAAACACGATCAGTAGGAGTAGGAGGTAAGGAAACTGTCACACCACTGAATCATAAATTGCAGTAAGTGAAGCCAACAACAGAAAAGCTGTAAACAGAAAGCAAACAAAAGAAAATATGCAGAATATATATTAATACAACGCAAAAACTGGTTTCTAAACTAAAAAACTAACAAAAACAGTCACAAGCACACAGAGTAGTCAATTCTTCAATGTCTTCAATTTTCTCTCTTTTTCATTTGCAGCTTTTTCAACTATAAGTTGATCATTTTTTCTTTTAAAAAGGTTATTTAGAAGCGTGCTTGCTGCTGCACTTAGGACATAGTGCATTACCAACTGTGGAGTGTGCCCATTCTGACACACATCAAAGTCAATGCCGTCGTTTAAGACATCATGTGTGAGTGCCAAGGGAGCCTCCTTTTGATTTGGTAGTGCATGAAACTGTGTCGCATGCTGTTCGCTTCTCAGTTTGTCAAGAACTTTCTCAGCAGTAAGAACAGCATTTACTATGGCAGGCTGTGGAAACTTGAGACTACCACGAGTCATGGCCTTGACTAACTCCCCACCTTCTACTTCAATTTCATCTTCTAGCATTAAATTTTCTTTGCAAGTCATGCATGACAGCGTTTTGAACGCAGCGTGGGCACAATAGCTAGCAACGTAAGTGGTTGCTGGGAGATTTGGCGCCTTCGCATAATCGTCGTCCGTTACCTCAATGTCAAACACTTCAAGTACTGCATCGTTTACTGCCACCGAATCTGTTGCAACCTCAAACTCTGGGAGCTCCAGAATGTTCTGCAGACGAAGCTTTCGCTCCGACTCATAGACTTGTCTTATGGAAATATGGTATTGCGCACCGGAGAGTTGGCGGTATTTGCCAAACCTCTTCTCCAAGCAATCAGTCTGAAACTTTCCTAAAAGTACATACTCGAAGTTCATTTCATCTAGGCAATACCTAGTCACCTTTATCAAGGTGTCTGTCGTGAGTCGGAGCGCACTGTGAGTCTCTCTTGTAAGTATGCCTGTGTCAAATTTGAGAGACTGCCACAGATCTAGCCACTCCACTATACTTAACACAAACTGGATCTGTGGACTTGACGCTGATGTAATCGGTCACTGCAGCTCATCACGAGGTCGAGTACCCTTGTTGCATGTCTTTACATTTACAATGTTCCACCACTTTGTTATTGTTTCAAGGAACTGTGCAGTACCAAACACATGATTGAGCTCAAGTCTGGGCCCACATGCTCGCAGAGCTGCTGCCGTAGACGGGCTGAAAATCCTTAGCGCAAGCTTGACATTCTGTCGCTCAATATTCGATGGGTTCAGAGATTTAGACGAAAGATTAATCAGCTGACCCTGTTCTTTCGAGTGAAGTTCGCGAAGTGTTTTAAATGAAGCTGTAAGTATAGGTGGCTTTATATTAGGTCCTGTGGGGCTAGGAAAGAAGATGCGTGTTCCAGCATTTCGCTGATTGATCCAGTTATTCCTGACGCATTTTATTAAGTGTACAGGATCAATCAGAAAAAGAGGACGTTTAGAGTCTGCAGGGTGTGGATACACACTCCGAAGTTTGCAGGGGGCCCCAAAAATTGACATTGTTTTCCGGTTGATTGAGTTATTGTCAGCAATGACTGCGAATATACGCAGCCCAACATGCTCTAGCTGAGTAATGATGCTATGCAGAATAGTGTGAAGCTTCTGTGCGTTGATGCGCTCTACTGGCAGTATGTGCACAACTTTCTTCTGACGCGAAAGCAAGCTTTGCATCATAAAAACATGGGCTGTTTTTGCTGCATTGGGGCTATTTGTAGCCGCACCAACAACTACTCCTCCCTTATAATCAAAATACGGCTGCAGGTGAATTTCGTCCATCATGAGTACAACAATGTTTTCATGCTCCGTCATTGCTGCGACAAGCTTCTTTGCATACGATAGGAAAGAAGTGCCTTGCTGTTCAGCTGCCGGGCTTACGCTGTAGGAGTTACAGATACGACGTATTGTAGATTGATGGGGTAATCAAAGGTTTCCGGAACTGTGAAGGAACCTATAAGGATGCGGAGAAACTGTAAATAAAATGCTTGAGAATACCAGCAACTCTGCAGAATACCGGGATGACCTGCTATGCTTGACAAGAAGAAGAGAAACTTGCTCTTTCAAAAAACTAACTGCATTTGGTTGTTCAACATCTGCCAGTTCACAATTTAAGGCATCTTCAAGCAGGGAAAGTGCCAACTTAAGCAAACCATCAATTTTTTCTTCATGCTTAGACAGCAATTTTCCGTGAAACGACTCTACAGCATCCAGCAGACCTATCAAGCAACGGATATCATGTACTGTGTGAGGGATGGTATCTATGCCATCAATTGTAGTCAGCTGCACATTGCGGTAATGAACTTTCACCGTGAGGTTCTCTAAGCCCATGACTGATGACAAAACACGAGGGACGTCATCAACAGCAAGATTGAGAAAAAGGACGCAGGCAGGTCGAGAAAAACCATTCCCAGAATCAGAAAGCTTGATTTGAGGAAGGCACTCCAGTAGAACATGGAAAGTGTCAATCTTGTTCTTTGCTTCTTCTTCTCGTGTGTCTGGAGTGGCATGGCTATGGCATCTCGTAAAGAAGCTGCTTCAAGACGCATTCTCTTTTCAGTCGGTGCTTCTCGGCACGTAGTGGCGGGCGCAGAAAGATACGCGGGACCGTTCGGGAATACACTGGGAATGGCGTCGCAGCTGAGACGAGCGATCTTCAATTTCGCCTCGAAGACTTTGCCCGTTTTTGAGTCCACATACTTAGAAGAAGTCCGAATGTCTGATTCTTTAAAGTGCCGCTCGCAGACCTGCAAAGGCCAGCGCAGATAAGGTTAGCATATTTAAGATGATTAATACCATGGGTGCAATAGCAATTAGCGCAGTGAAATATTTCAAATTTAGAATATTTCCAGCTCGCCCACTAGGCCATGTTTTAGCGCATTATGTACACCCAGCTACGTCGCGGAATAAATATCACGTTTTTTCGACTTACCACTGAGCGCTTTCCGGGTTCGAAATCAGCACGTGGAATGGCTTTCAACCACTGCCTCCTTCTGTCAGCATCAGCTGGGAAAGTGAAGACGCACACAGTCTTTTCTCCATTGTAATTTCCGCGGCAGCCGGGAACACAACAGTGTCCTGGCATTTTAACAAATGGTTCAGGAACTGTCACACGCGCACAGCACTTTCACAGACTTTTCCCAGGATTGCACTTCGAGTATTCACAGCCCGCAAGGAAGCTTCAGCAAATGACACAGAAAGAAAGAACGGCGGAGGAACAGCATGTAACACACGACACGTGCAGCACATGTTCAAACACGACGGTAGTGATGTTTACAGCAATCGCGATGTCTCCTTTCAAATGATTGGTTTCAACAATTTACTAGAAAAACTGCACAAAGTAAGCTTTTAAAAGATTGAACAGTTTCCAGAAATGCGAACGAAGATTGTTACATTGAACCAGATGTCTATCATGTCTTTTAAAACGGTGAAATTCGTTATCTTCAATTTGCTATACGCAAATACGCCTCGGAGTACTCCGCACTTCAACAATTTGAAACAGCGCGGGAGGAGAACGGCGGCAGCGGCCGCCAGGAGGTGCTGCCGCAGCGGTCGGTGGTGGCTGCTTCCGCGTCGTAGTGCGGTGACATCACGCGTCGGAGAAGAAATCGTGGAGAGGCCTTAAAAGTCTAGGTGGTGTTAGTACAGCAGTCCGCTTCAGACGCCGGATATTTGCGGATTCAGAACGGTAGTCATTGCTCAAGAAGTGCAAAGAGCAGACGACACTGGTGGAGTTATCATTCGGAGTAAAATCTTTCCTCGATATAGCTTTCAGCCATGCGTGTCGGAGAGTTTCATCAGCCTGGAATTCATGGAAGATCAAGCCAAGCTTTTTTTTTGTGCTGGATTTGCAGCACGGCACGCAGCAATGTGGCATGTTCCCGAAAATATAGGAAATTATTCATTACGTCAAAGTCCCTGATTATCAAAAAAATGTTTCATCTGAATCGAAGTGACTCGAACAACGCGATAATACATAACACAAGGGTGATAGCAGCATTGCCCCTTCAGCAGCAGCAGCACTTGAGGGCTGGGAAGCGTACTCCCAACACCACTCAAGTTCACTTCTAGCTACACAATGGAAAAAAATAAAAGCCATTCGTGGAAGGGCCACGAGTGTATAATTTGTCCAGCACGAGGCTAGAGAAAATGTACCTCAAAAGACAAACCCAGAATACAGTCAGGGGCCACGTTGAAAGGAAAGCTCGGAAACAGTAATGTTTCTTTTTTTTCAAGGGAAAAGAGATAAAAAGAAAGGAAGACGAGCGTTGTAGGGGCAGCGTTTAGGCACAGCGGCAGCTTACTCGCCAGAATAGATGTTTCAATACACGTGCAATGCGGCACATCAATTCATGCATCAACGCAGCCTTAGCTGCGTCTCGATCGTATTATGCTACAAAAAACAACATGCACTGTGTAAACCTGATTTGAGGATATACAGAGACGTACCTTGATTTCCTTGCGGTTTCCTCTGGCTGTAAACACATTTTAGAGCGAAGCTGACGGCAGATTGCACACGTGCACCCTCTGATGTATGCGCTTCTCCAAGCATGAGCCATGCCGCCACGCCGTCGACATGGATGGATGGATAGATGGATACGGCTGAACCCTTTAATTTGGGCGGCGGTTCAAGCCACCTAGCCATGACTTATAAAAATTTACTCTTCTCTTGATTTTAGCTACCAATCAGATAACCTTCGCTTGGTTACTTCTACCCGCTTATAATCTACTTTCCCTTCACTGTCCTTAAACCCCAATGCCTTGGATAAATCAGCCCTGCTGCTTTTCACTGTAGGGTGAAGCACTTTACAGAAAAGTATCACGTGTTCAGCCGTTCCCTCCTCCTCTCCGCACGCAACGCACAACGTGTCTATCTCAAGGTACCTGACTCAATATGTGTTAGTCCGCAAAACTCCCGTCCTGGGCTCAAACAACAAAGAGCTTCCTCTACAATTATCATAGATATTTTCTTTGGCAATTTCCTGCTTAAAAATCCTGTATGTTCTCAGTGCTGCATTGGTCAGTATCACTGTTCTCTACAAAGCTCTCTCTGTTTCTTTAACCTTTTTCTTAACTGATAACTGCTGATTTGCTCCCCTACTGCTCAATTTTCTAGTCCGCTCTTTCCATTTCGTATCAACATTCCTTATATACAGGTATCTGATAACTTTCCTAATCCACTGCTTTTCCCCCGTTTTTCTTAATCGCTCCTCAAATGCTATCTTACTGCTAGCGTCTCTGCTCTCGAACGAAGGCCATCCCATATCACCTTTTGGCAGGAGTGTGACAGGAGTGGGAGGACAGTGCCGCTCCGCGGCGTGCAAGGGAACTTCTCCGATTACACCTCTCCAATGGGGTGCGCGCTGAATGGGACAGCCGGAGCGAGCCCCGCCGCGCGCGCGTGATCGAGGCGGCCGTGCTCCACCCGACCCCGAAGCGCAACAGGAAAGAAAACCCCTCCATACACGTCGAGGTCAATGCTCTACCTGTGCCAGATGTTGAAAGGTACGCGTCCTAGGCATGTTCTTACAAAACAATAGACGCCACACGGAGACCACCTCAAAACTAACAATCACGACATATCATACCATCCGAAAGATTAAAAGAATAGCCAACAAGCACTGAGGCATGCGTGAACATTACCTGAGGCGGCTGTGCAGGCTTTCGTGATTAGTCGGATGGTTTCCTCCCTTCCCTACCTTACATCACAAAGGCGGAAGAGGAGAAGGTAGATGCTCTAATAAGACAGGCATACAAGTCAGTCTTAAATCTCTCACAACGAGCTCTCACCACTCATCTCCTACGCATGGGAGTACACAACACTACAAGAGCTAACTGAAGCTCATCGCACAGCTCAGATTGACAGCCTCTCCTCCACAATTACAGGTAGACACATTCTCGCCTCTAAAGATTCAGCCAATAGGTCTACCCTCCAACAACACCCACGGCATCTCAAATCAAATCAGAGACAGACTCAGTTCACCCTCTGCCCAAAAACGTACACCCAGTTCACAACCAGGCCAGGCGCGGAGTTCATGCCAAGGCTTTGCATAAAGCTCATGCGAACGACAAAGACGAAGTCTACGTGGACGCGGCAGAGTACATCCACAATTCGTCCTACGCCATCACTGTAGCATCGCATGATCTGAAACACACTACCTCGTGCTCGATCAAGACAACAACCTCACTTGAAGCCAAAGAAGCAACCAGAGCGCTCGCCATTTCCTCCTCCGCTACTACACTCATTCTGAGTGACTCTAAAACAGCAATCACGAATTTTGCACGGGGACAGATTCATTCCACCACCCGAAAATTTCTCAATTCTTGCTCCACACAACCCCGACCAGTTCAAACAGTTTGGGTGCCAGACCACGCAGGCAACCCCGGCAACGAAGTGGCCCGCTCTCTTGATCGAGCGTACATCAACCGAGCAGGGCACATCGTAGACCGGGGTAGCACAAGGAACCAGCTCGTCACCTATCATGAAATAACTCCCCATTACAGGGAGCAAAGGCTCGTCTATCCCCCACTACACATCTCCCTCTCGAGAGAACAAACTACATGGAGACAGCTCCAGGCTCGCGCATTCCCTTCACCGGCTTTGTTAGCCCTTATCTAGGATCCCCAGTCCAATACATACCAAAATGCCCTCTCTGTGGGGCTCCAAGAGCCAACTTAGACCACATTTTATATCTCTGCCGAGAATTCCAACCACCATTTCGCTGGAACCTCACGGAAGAAGAGGTTTGGGAGATCGCGGTCTCCAGCTCCGAACCGGCCTCGCAAAGGCGGCTGGTAAAGTGGGTGGAGAGGTTGCCGCACGTCATGGACTTTTGGCCACCACTCGAAATCAAGAGTCAGACTAATCCTAGGCAGTAGCTCATCCACAGAAGAAGGATGGAAAGTTGGGCTAGTTGGTAACAGTTCATGGTGGGTGGAACAGCGCGAACAGACGATAGACGAGAAGAGAAGACACAGACAAGCGCTGACTCGCAACTAATGTTTTCATTAAGAAGAACATACATTTTATATTCAAAAACACGTGATATATCAGGCACATAGCAATTGCATTGGCACTTTTCAATGGTTACCTCACTGAATTCAATGGTTACATTATGAATTATCTAAAAAAGAAACCTCCTTATCAACAAGAATCAAGGAAGGCTGGCTCACACGCTCCGCTTGTCTTTTCCGAATGAAATATGCCTCCATTATTTCCCTGGTTGTTTTTTCTCTATGGCGAAACAAAATCTTTGTTTTGGTGACCAGGGGGCGGCATTTTTTTTTCTCCTGTTTTCCGCACTCTCGGCAGTGATCTTTCAGATGGGAATAACTTGAATCCGAGAGTGAATTCAAGTGTTCCCGCAACCGAATATTAATGCAACGGCCGGTTTGGCCTATGTAAAGTTTCTTGCAAGAGAGTGGAAGCTCATAAACGACTGAACATGCGCAATCGACCAACCATGACCTGTGCGCCACTTGGCAATGCAACAGGCTAGCTCATTTTATATGTTCGTGGCGATTGCTAATGGCTCGGCATAGCCCACTCAGCTTACACAGCACCGAATAAACAACGTCTACTTCGAAACGACCAGTCACATTTTTCAAATTGTGCGCTATCTTGTGTGCATATGAAATAACAGCTAGATTCTTATGTGAACTTTCATTTTTTGGTTTCACAAATTCTTCCCTTACCAATCGCAAAAGTTTTTCACAAGTTGATGAAATAACAATGTCTGGAAAACCTGCGCTTTTTATCCTACGTACTTGTGACAGCACACTATCTGTAACGCAATGGTGACATGAATGCTGAAGGCTAGAGCGAATGCAAGACATAGCAATTCTATTTTTTACAATCTTTGAGTGCCCGGATGAATAGTTTAAAACAGGTTTTTGGGATCTTGGTGAATACTCGCAATACACGTCGTCATTTTTGAAAAACAATTTGAGGCTTAAAAACTGGAGAGCATCGTTTGATGGAACCTCAAAAGTGAATGACAACCCCTTAGCATTCTCGCGAAAGAGCTTCAATATGTCCACTAGCCTCCTGCTGAAGTTTTCTATCTCAACCAGTACCAGAAAATCGCCTACAAATCTGAAAATGCGTATCTCCAGTCCATCGATGTGTTTGTTAATAGCTCTATCAACTTGACCTATTAAAATATTGCTTAATGTGGGCGCCACCTTCGATCCTATACATATGCCCTTTTTTTTGGACATACACTTCATCTCGCCACCCAAAGTATGTGGACTTAAAAAAAACGACAATATTTCAAGAAAGGTCTCCACAGATAACCTGCATTAACCCATAAAACGCACTTCATCATTTTCTTCAGCGATGAACTTTTTTACTGCTTTCAACTTTCCTTTTTGAGGCAGAGAATAATATAGGTTTTCAATGTCGACACTGATGCCTGAACACAATCCCGGATTGCTAAGCTTCAGGAACTGGGTCAACCTATCTGTCTTATCAACCACAAATGGATCGTTCACAGTCAACTTTGAAAGATGCTTTTGCAAGTCACTTGATACAGAGTATTGCCAAGTGCTTGCTTCGATTTGTTTTTCTCTGCAAAAGCTCCTAAAAGCAACATTCCTTTCAGAGCCATCGTTTCTGAAGCAGGCACTTGGCAATACTCTGTATCACTCTCTTGCAAGAAAGTTTACATAGGCCAAACCGGCCGTTGCATTAATATTCGGTTGCGGGAACTCTTGAATTTGCTCTCGGATTCAAGTTATTCCCATCTGAAAGATCACTGCCGAGAGTGCGGAAAACAGGACAAAAAGAAAAAAATGAAGCCCCCTGGACACCAAAACAAAGATTTTGTTTCGCCATAGAGAAAAAACAACCAGGGAAATAATGGCGGCATATTTCATTCGGAAAAGACAAGCGGAGTGTGTGAGCCAACCCGCCGCGGTGGCTCACTGGTTAGGGCGCTCGACTACTGATCCGGAGTTCCCGGGTTCGTACCCGACCCCGGCGGCTGCGTTTTTATGGAGGAAAAACGCTAAGGCGCCCATGTGCTGTGCGATGTCAGTGCACGTTAAAGATCCCCAGGTGGTAGAAATTATTCCGGAGCCCTCCACTACGGCACCTCTTCTTCCTTTCTTCTTTCACTCCCTCCTTTATTCCTTCCCTTACGGCGCGGTTCAGGTGTCCAACGATATATGAGACAGATACTGCGCCATTTCCTTTCCCCAAAAACCAATTATTATTATTAATATGTGTGAGCCAGCCTTCCTTGATTCTTGTTGAAAAGGAGATTTCTTTTTTAGATAATTCATGATGTAACCATTGAATTCAGTGAGGTAACTCTTGAAATGTGCCGATGCAATTGCTATGTGCCTGATATATCACGTGTTTTTTAAATATAAAATGTATGTTCTTCTTAATAAAAACATTAGTTGCGAGTCAGCGCTTGTCTGTGTCCTCTTCTCGTCTATTCTCTGTTCGCGCTGTTCCACCCACCATGAGCTCATCCATAAGGCTCATCAATAAAGTTTTCACCAACATACCTTACCTGTGCCTATGCGTCAGATGCACAACAAATGTTCAGGAGGCTTTTCAGTGTGGTGCATCGACAGCTGAGGGCTCCGCGTGCCCGTCCAGCGTTGCGCGTGTGCACGTGCGAAGGGTGTGTGCGAGGCGACGACGATGAAGAGCACGGCGATCACGAGGAGCGGAAAGCTGACGTGTCAGAAAACCGTGGTGTGATGGGAGACAGCGCAGCGGAGGTCGGGTTATTCATGCTTGGAGGTGGCAGCCGTCGGACATTGGGTCCTTGCTGCCATGGACCTCCCTTGGAACACCGACGCAAGCCTCCTGCGTTCCTTTCAAGCGTAGAGGTGGCAGACGATCGACTGAGGGTCCATGCTGCAGAAAGGCTTCCTTGGATAGCCTGCATAAGCCTACGGCGTTTCGAGACACTTCCGACGGGTCTTGGCTACGCTTTTCCTGCCAAGTTCTTGCGGCGGCTGACTGGAGTCCATCGGCGTCTTCCTGTGTTCCTTTAATTCCTTACCGCCTGTCTCTCTCCCGCCGCTCCTTGGACGCAACGCCAGTGACGCGTCGCAGTTCATAAACCCGCGACCGTGCTACTAGCAAGGCATCCCCGCTTTACCTGCGACGTTGCATATCTGGTGAACTCTTTCCTTTATTATGTAGTGTTGTACGCTTGTTAAGTGTTTTTCTTGGTGCTTTCGTTTCTTATTCGTTCTTTTCCTTGAAATTATAAATACAGCTTCATTTCGATTTGTCTGATCTGTTTGTTGTTTTGTTCAAACCTGCACGCGAAAGCGTTCCCTTTCGACAGTCGGAGATGCGTTACTGATTCGCGACAATATGCATTAGAAATATGGTCGCTACCAAAACTTCTCTGTTACCCCATAGTTACTAAATGCCCATAGAGAACACTTTACCAACAAATTTCAAGCTGTCAAACCACTCCGCCTCTGATTCAAAGAAAAATGCCAAGAAATAAACATACTATATATTGTCACGTAGTGGTGACGGCAGTCGAAGCAGCGATGAAGACGGACGAAAGGGTCTTCTAAAAGAACTGTTTATTGGGCTGACTTGCACCCAAAATGGACTGAATCACTCGGCGGCGGCGAAGCGACAAGCGTGCTCGGCGGTCGTCGAACAGAATGCCGGCCGCTGTCGGCCGTGCTCAATTTAAAGCTGATAGCGAACTTTCGAGATAAAGAGCGCAAAGTTACTAGAACATTCCGGAACAACGTAGAATCAGCTCTGCCTGGCTGCGATCAATCGAGATAAATCTAGTCGCGTCTTGCGTAGCAAACAAAGCGATAAAGTGATGTGGCGGCAGATTTGAAAAACGAACACACTGCAAATATTCGCGGCATTATTCCCCTCTCAAAGAAGCATCGACCCGATGCGTTAAAACAAATATTGCGACTAGTAAGGAAAAAAAACGGATCTTGCGAAAATAGAGCATGGAAATGCAGCGGCCTTTAGCGCGCATAATACGGCTTCAGACGGACTACATGGACAACTTCTGGTCGTACGCGGCGTCGCTGGGATGCAGTCATTGCGTCAGGGATGACTTCATAATCCAGTTCACCCAGCCGACGAAGAACCTTGTACGGGCCGAAATAGCGGCGCAAAAGCTTTTCACTCAATGCACGGCGGCGAATGGGCGTCCACACCCAGACTTGGTCTCCTGGCTTGTATTCCGCATTGCGTCTTCGTAGGTTGTAGCGTCTGGCGTCGGACCGCTGCTGATCTTTGATCCGTAATCGGGCAAGCCTTCGAGCTTCTTCTGCGCGTTGAAGGTAGGCGGCAACGTCGACGTTCTCTTCTTCTGTAACGTTGAGCAGCATGGCGTCTAGCGTGGTCGTGGCCTCCCTGCCATGGACGAGCCTAAAAGGCGTCATCTGGGTGGTCTCCTGCACTGCGGTGTTGCAGGCGAAGACGACGTAAGGCAGGATGACATCCCAGGTTGTGTGTTCGGCATCGACATACATAGCGAGCATGTCGGCGATGGTTTTGTTCAGGCGCTCGGTCAGTCCGTTGGTCTGCGGATGGTATGCAGTTGTCGTCCAGTGGCTGGTTTGGCTGTAGCGCAGGATGGCTTGCGTTAGTTGCGCCGTGAATTCTGTTCCTCTGTCCGTGATGAGCACATCGGGGGTGCTGTGTCGAAGAAAAATGCACTCCATGAAGAATTTGGCAACTTCTGCTGCTGTTTCGTTCGGCAGGGCTTTCGCCTCAGCGTAGCGGGTCAGGTAGTCGGTCGCTATAATGATCTACTTATTTCCAGATGTTGACGTTGGAAAAGGGCCAAGCAAGTGCATGCCAATCTGCTGAAAGGGCCTTGAGGGAGGTTCAATGGGGCTCAGAAATCCTGCTGGTCGTGTGGGAGGACTTTTTCGTCACTGACAATCTCGGCAGGTTTTCACATAGTGTGATACATCGGCAGACAGTCGGGGCCAGTAATACTTGTCTTGAATGCTGCGGAGGGTGCGAGTAAACCCCAGATGTCCAGCTGTCGGCTCGTCGTGTGAAGCCTGTAGATCTTCTTCGCTAAGAAAAGTAGGTACAACAAGGAGGTAGGCTGTTTTGTTCGCTGTAAAGTTCTTTACAAGGACCTCATTCTGCACACAGAAGGAAGACAGTCCTCGCTTGAATGAAGCGGGGGGTGAAGAAACCTTGCCTTCCAGGTACTCGATGAGGCCTTTATGGTCGGGGTCCGAGCGTTGCTGCTGAGCAAAAGAGCTGGGGCTGATGGGTCCAAAGGAAGGCGTCCTCATCGTCGTCCGGCGGCGGTGCATCTACAGGGGCTCGTGAGAGGCAATCGGTGCCAGAGTGCTTGCGTCCGGACTTGTAAACGACGGTCACGTGAAACTCCTGGAGACGCAGACTCCATCGAGCGAGTCGCCCAGAGGTGTCCTTCAAATTGGCAGGCCAGCAGAGCACGTGGTGGTCGCTGACCACCTTGAATGGTCGTCCGTACAGGCAGGGGCGTAATTTTGACGTGGCCCAGATGATGGCAAGGCACTCCTTCTCAGTTGTCGAATAGTTAGTTTCGGCCTTGGAGAGGGAACGGCTGGAGTATGCGATGACTTTCTCCAGCCTGTGACTTTTTTGAACGAGGACGGCGCCTAGCCCCACGCTGCTTGCGTCGGTATGAACTTCAGTATCGGCGTTTTCATCGAAATGCGCAAGGATCGGTGGGGACTGTAAACGACGATGAAGTTCCTTGAAGGCCTCTGCTTGCGACGCTTCCCATTTAAACGGCACGTTTGCCTTCGTCAGTTCGGTTAGGGGCTCGGCGATGCGCGAAAAGTTTATCACAAATCGTCGGTAATATGCTACGCGCATATTCCGAGAAATCTGCGCACTGCTTTCTTATCGGACGGCGGTTGAAACTGTTCAATAGCAGCTGTTTTCTGTGGGTCTGGGCGTACTCCATCCTTCCTAACGATGTGGCCTAGAAACAGCAGCTCTTCGTAGGCAAAGTGTCATTTCTCTGCTTTCAAGGTTAGGCCAAACGACTTGATTGCGTCTAGTACTGTTCGAAGTCTTTTGAGGTGCTCTTCAAAGTTCGAGGCGTAGACAACGACCTCATCTAAATATACCACATTTTCCACTTCAGGCCTGCCAGCACTGTATCCATTACTCGCTGAAACGTCGCTGGTACGGAACAGAGACCAATTGGCATCACCTTGTACTCAAACAGCCCATCTGGAGTGATGAATGCGGTCTTCTCGTGACCTCTTTCGTCGACCTCAATTTGCCCGTAGCCGCTCTTGAGGTCCATCGATGAGAAATATTTGACGTTGCAGAGGCGGTCCAGTGTGTCTTCGATGCGGGGGATGGGGTAGACGTCCTTCTTTGTTATGTTGTTCAAGCGGCGGTAATCCACACAGAATCGAAGTGCGCCGTCTTTCTTTCTCACTAGAACAACCGGTGCCGCCCATGGGCTGTTTGAAGGCTTGATGACGTCGTCGCGAAGCATTTCTTCGACTTGGTCCCGGATGGCTTGTCGTTCTCGCGGAGACACACGGTAGGGGCTTTGACGGAGAGGTCGGACGTGTTGATCCGTTATAATGCGATGCTTGGCATTTGGCGTCTGTCGCACCTTCGGTGATGTCGAAAAACACTCACTGTAGCTTTGAAGCAGATTGCGGATCTAGTCTTGTCTGTTCCGGAGCAGGGCTGGGTTGATGTCAAAAGTGGGCGAGTTCTCTTAGTCAGGCGAATCTTCTGTGGAGGGGTCGGAGAGGGCGATGGAGTCTCCTACGTATATTTCGTCGAAGAAAGCAATCGTCATTCCTCTCTTAATGTGCCGGTATTCTTCGCTGAAGTTAGTAAGCAGTACTTCAGCCTGGCCATTGCGCAAATTTGTGATGCCTCTTGCGATGCTGATTCCTCGGTCTAGGAGCAACTGCATGTTGCTGTCGATGATGGCTTCAGCGTTAATGGCTTTCATGGTGCCTACGGTCAGGATAACGCTTGATCGGGGTGGGACGCTCACTTCTTCCTCCAGGACACTCAGGGCAACGTGAATTTCCCGAGTTTGCATAGAAGTGATGGCTTCGTCCATCGAAAGCGTGATCAGCTTGGACTGCAGGTCGATGATCGTTTGATGCTCATCAAGGAAATCTATACCCAAGATCATTTCGCGGGAGCATTGCGGTAGCACAAGAAAGGTCGCAGGATAGGTATGCCCTTTGACAGTCACTCGCACTGTACATCGTCCTGATGGCGTAATGAGGTGGCCCCCTGCGGTGCGAATTTGTGGGCCGTCCCAAGCCGTTGTGACTTTTTTCAGATGCGCAGCGAATGTTTCATTCATCACGGAGTAATCGGCTCCTGTGTCGACTAGAGCGGTAACTTTCCGGCCGTCGATAGTCACTTCTAGGTCGGAGGTCCAGGCTCTTGCATTGCATGTCGCTCTCGGCGTCGGGTCACGGGTTCGTCGCGTATGCGAGTCACGGGTTGGGCGTGTGGTCGAAGCTCCTCTGGGTGGTGGCGTCGATTTCAAGGTAGCTTGCGTCGTGGTCGAGGTTCTCATTGTGTGCGGCGTCGGTGCAGCGAGTGTCGGTTCTTCATGCGGCGTGGCGGGTGCAGCGTCTTCATGAGGCGTGGTCGGTGGAGGATCTTCGGCGTTTAGCTAGTGAGCAACTTCACCTCCAGAGGTTGCTGCCTTTAGTTTCCCCTACAGAGGCTGGGAGACCTTCCTCGTACCGCGGCTGCGTAGCTGCGGCGTGGCGACGCAAAGCGCGAGGTTGACGGCGATGGTGAGCGCGAAAAGCGGTTCGGCGTGTACTCTTCTCGACGCAGGTGCTCGTCGATTTCGTGCGGACGTTGCCCGAAGCGTGGTCGTGGGGCGTTAATGGCAAATCCTCGAAGTCCGATACGTCAGTACGGGCAGTGACAAAGAATATGGCCGGCCTCACCGCAATGGAAGCACAACGGCCGGTTTTCGGAAGTCCTCCTGGCGTCGCATTTCCTGGGGCTTGAGCGTCGGTCATAGGCTGGGCGGGCGTGGGCTGGGAGGCGGCGTTGTGGAACAAGTGGCTCATCTCGGTGAGGACGTGGCTGTTGTCTTTGGGGCTGGGCAGTCTTTACTGCAGCGGCGTAGGTCATGGCCTGGGGTTCTGTGGCCATCGGGGTGCCAAGTTCCTGTTGCATTTCTTCCCGTACCACGTCCATCAGAGTCGCTGCTTGTGGCTGTGGGGATGATGGCAGTAATCGGCGTAGCTCCTCTCGGATGATTTCGCGGATAACTTCCCGCAAGCTGTCGCTGGTGGTGGCCGGTGTGTCCGAACGGATTGCACAGGCAGAGGAAGGACGATTGTACTGCCGAGCTCGGACGTCGAGGGTCTTCTCAATCGTGCAGGCTTCTTGCGTGAATTCCTCGACTGTTTTTGGCGGCTGGCGGACGAGGCTTGCAAAGAGTTGTTCTTTTATGCCGCGCATTAAAAACTGAACTTTCTTTTCCTTGGTCATCCCGGGGTCGGCGCGGCGAAATAGGCGCTTCGTCTCCTCGACGTAACCGCGGACGGGCTCATTCGGAAGCTGGATCCTGGACTCGAGGAGTCGTTCGGCTCTTTCTTTCCTCACGACACTGGTGAATACCTTCAATAGTTCTCTGTTGCATAGCTCCCATGCCGTAAGGAACGACTCGTAGTTTTCGTACCACGTGTGTGCGGAGCCATCCAATGAGAAGAACACGTGTCCAATTTTTGCCGCATCATCCCACTTGTTGAATTAAGCCACGCGCTCAAATTGATCCAACCATTCTTCAGGGTTTTCGCCTAGGGATCCATTGAAAATTGGCGGCACCCGCGGCTGCTGCAGTATGATCGGTGTCGACATCTTCGGCGAGGTTGCGGTGCTCGTAGCCGCGTCTTTTCGCTGTCTTGTGCGGTCCGGCAGTTTCCCGAACTCAGGCTTCTCTCCCTGGAGACGTCGGCTGGCTCGCTGAGTTGCTGGCTCGTACTCGGGTGCGAAGCGCTCAGGGCTGGCTTAACGACTTGAAGGGGGCGTCCGGAACATGGAAGGCTACCCCGCACCTCCACCAGATGTCACGTAGTGGTGACGGCAGTCGAAGTAGCGATGAAGACGGACGAAAGGGTCTTCTAAAAGAACTGTTTATTGGGCTGACTTGCACCCAAAATGGACTGAATCACTCGGCGGCGGCGAAGCGACAAGCGTGCTCGGCGGTCGTCGAACAGAATGCCGGCCGCTGTCGGCCGTGCTCAATTTAAAGCTCATAGCGAACTTTCGAGATAAAGAGCGCAAAGTTACTAGAACATTCCGGAACAACGTAGAATCTGCTCTGCCTGGCTGCGATCAATCGAGATAAATCTAGTCGCGTCTTCCGTAGCAAACAAAGCGATAAAGTGATGTGGTGGTAGATTTGAAAAACGAACACACTGCAAATATTCGCGGCAATATGCACTTCCCGATGTTGCCCAGAGACCCGATCAGTTCCCACATTGGTACATGTTTCCTCATGCAGGCGATTTCGCAATGACACACATTCACAAAAGGAAAACTCCACAGGAATATGTACAGCGAGAGTTTTTGGGGTAAGTGAGAAATACAATAATTACACCGATTTTTATACAGACTGTTCTAAAACAGCACTCTATGTAGGAAGTGCGATAATACAAGGGAAATGGGACAAAGTAGTCAGTCTGCCTCAGTGCGCTTCAGTTTTACAGCAGATTGCTTCACCTATGCTGTAGCCGTATAACAAATATTGAAGAAAAACGCAGAGAGCACTGTTCTCTACACTGATTCCCTAAGCGCAATTACAGCTATAAACCTTAGAATTGCCGTCGAACTCATAATAAGAAACATAATACATGGTGTAAGATCTGATACACAAGGACGTACAAGAAAGTTTTGCTGGGTTCCTAGTCACGTGGCCATGAGTTGGCACGATAGCGCTAAAGCATGTGCCGCACTTGCCCATAAGGTAAAGTAAAACCAGCAAAGATAGAGCACAAGGACACCATCAAGTTAATCCAGATTAAACTGAGACAGAATTGGAAGGCTTCATGGGACAAGGAGGTTAACAACATGCTGCATTTTGTAAAGCCCGTCCTATGTGAATTGAAGACTTGTAGTCACCAGGAAAGTTTTATAGAAGTATTTTTATGTCGTCTGTGCATTGAACATACATACATTCACATAATTTCTTACTAATGAAACAAGAGAAACCACTTTGTGAAACATGTGCAGACCAGCTGACACTAAACGATATTTTATTCTTCTGTTCAGAGCTCGGAAGACTAGGAAAGAAGCACTTCCCTCAATTTTATAATGAGTACTTTCCTTTATACCCTGCGCTGCTTGTAGGCATAAGTACTATTGTTAACATGTCTTGAGTTTTTAGCTTTTAAAGAAGCAGGTGTTCCTGAGAAACTAAATTTTGATGTACTGTTTTTGTTTATTATGTGATACACTTCAACCATTTCCTCATTCCTGAGAAAAAGGCTGAGATCTTTACTTGATTGGTTGGAAGCCCTTGAGATTTATGCCCAGCCAATGGTGGCTGCTGACGTTACCCGGCCTTCTTTAAACTTTCACTATTAGCCATTTACAAAATTTTTTCTCTCTCATTACTATTAAACAGAATAAATTTTCAAGTCCTGAGCACCACCATGTTTGTTCACGTATTAGTAATAATCTACAGCAATCAATCTTCGCACGACTTCAGCTTGGCGAGTGATATCCTTAGCTGCTTATGTGTCATTAAACCCAAAACAACACAACACAACGTATTTCTGCTTCATCAAGAGATGGCCAACGCAGCCGGAACTGAACGAGCACCCTAAGGCTCAAGCAGACGAGCACGCCGGATATAGATTGCTAGCTTACTTGAAGACACAGTCTTTTGCAATACATCATTGAAAACAACCCCAAATTGTAAGGTGAATATATTCATTCTGCTACACTTGCAAGGCGTGGAGCACTTTATAGTGGGTTTCCTGTTGGTTTGCTGCAGTCATCCGCTACTTTAGTGCAGTTTTTTGTCTTCCTTGGACATTCGATGTTCAGCAAAAGTGAGTAATTTTTTCATTGTGTAATGAACGCATTCCTAAGAAGTGTTTGAATTTTTGGCATTTTTTACAATGCCTTATTTCTGCGAAGGTTTTATTGACCTAACTAGCCCAACAAGGTTTATTGAACGGACGATTTTTGACAGTCCTTCAACCTCACAAAATATATCCGGCATTTTAAAATCTTGGTTAATAAAGGATTAACGTGCACTGACATCGTAGAGTACACTTGGGCCATTCGCGTTTCGTCTTCTTTGAAACGCTGTCATTCCGCTAGAGTTTTATCCCCTATCCTCAAAGGCCAGAAAGTGAATATCAGGGATGGCAAGTGGTCGAAAAAAATGAACCATCGGGTTTGAAGAGCGTGGATTCCGCGGAAGGATCTTCTAGCTGGCGTCGTCGCTTTGCTTTACATGGGCGACTTGTACGAAATTACGTTTGTCGCGCTGTCGCTGCTCATGTGACTCAGGCACTTGCACAACGGGATGTCGTTGGGGGCGTCACAGTTCCCCTGAACAAGCGGCACGCCTAGCTGCTTATGAGCCCTTCCACCGAGAAGGCAAGCACTGTTGTGCGAAGCATGCCTAGTTATCTAAAACACCATTCACTACTCTCAAAATGCATCAGATGCGAATCCAAGAGCTGCAAGAAGAGCAGTGTCTTTCGAGAGCGATAGATGATTCACGAACCAGGGCACTTCTACTGGTCTCTTCGTGGACTTTTCGCTGAATGGTCGCGGTGCTGTCCGAGCACGAGGGTCGCGTTGGTGGCTCCGGTCACATGACATCCTTCAGCAAAGCCAACGCGGGAAAAGGTACGAAAGATCACGAATCGCTAAGCCGAAGAAGCTCGAGAAATGAAGCATAGGAGTACAGAGGCAACGCCAGTAACAAAATTTCAATAAAGTACTAAGAAATAAGTGAAGTGAATAATAAAATGACAATAAGAAAGGTCTTCAGGCAAGGAGACATGATCCAGCCAATGCTATTGGCCGCCTGTCTACAGGAGCTGTTCTGACGCTTTATTTAGAAACAGTTGGGGATAAGAGATAATGGAGTCTACCTAAATTATCTACGACGCGTTAACGACATCGCTCAGATAAGTCACTAAGGAGATGAACTGCAAAGCATGATGAATGAATTAGACATGCAGTGCAGAACGGCGAGTATAAAATTAACATGCCGAAAACCAAAGTAATGTTCAACAGTCTAGCAAGGGAACAGCAGTTCACAATTGGCAGCGAGGTGCTGGAAGTGGTAAAGAAATATGTCTACTTAGGGCAGGTAGTGACCGCTGATCCGGATCATGAGAGGGAAATAACTAAAAGAATAAGAATGAGGTGGAGTGCATATGGCAGGTTCTCTCAGATCATGAATAGCAGTTTACCAATTTCCCTCAAGACAAAAGTGTACAACAGCTGTATCTTACCGCTACTCACCTACGGGCAGAAACGTGGAGTTTAACGAAAAAGGTTCACCTTAAGTTAAGGAGAACGCAGCGAGCCATGGCAAGGAAAATGATAGGTGTAACGTTAAGAGACCAGAAGCGGGCAGAGTGGGTGAGGGAACAAACGCAGGTTAATGACCTCGTAGTCGAAATCAAGAGGAATGAAAGGGCTTGGGCAGGGCATGTAATGTGAAGGCAAGATAACTGCTGGTCCTTAAGGGTAACGAAGTGGATTCCAAGAGAAAGGAACCGTAGCAGGGGCAGCAGAAAGGTGGGCGGATGAGATTAAGAAGTTTGTGGGTATACGGTGGTCCCAGCTGACAAACGAAAGCTTTAATAGGAGAGACATGGGAGAGGCCTTTGCCCTGCAGTAGGCGTAATCAGGCTGATAATGATGATTTGTACATTATCTAGGACCGAATACTTTAGGTAAAAAGTAATTCCTGCAGTACATTTTGCAGGAAGATAATGTTGATGTTTTTGGGCCTGTGCAAGTCAAGCCCCGGCATTGTTTTCCCACCACTCTCCGGTCGGCTCTGGTAATTGTGCGGCGCGCTGCGAGAACGGGCAAGATACATCTTCAAGCACTGTTTTTACACATTACACAGGCCAAACCAGCTGGGTCCAGAGAGGCAAATGGGAACAGCTCTGTCTGTCACAATCAACGAATCGGTTCTCAAATTTCGCTCGTGCGAGATGTTTGCGTCTCTTTCCCTGCTCAGACACAAATAAAAAAATGACTGCTTATATACCTCTACATCTAAATAGAGTTCACGGTATCATCTCGTCAACCAGTTTTGAACGACTTTCTTTGAGCCAGTCACTTGTCCGCGCTCAAAATTAAACAAATCAATGACACGCCGGTGCTCTCGAAATTTGTAATTATTCTGCATTTTGTGGATAAACGATCAGTTGCGAATCAGCGGTTGTGGTTGCCGTTCTGTCTACGTCCGTCGTCTCTTGCGATGTTTTTTGTCAAGTGGCCCTCGACGTATTTTGCCCTCGAGCACACCGCGAATACCCAACAATTCATGACAGAAATATTTTTGAACGAGAAATAGTTTATGCGCAAAATTTTTTCATAGATCGTAAAATTTGACAGAACCGTCAATATATACGTAGATCTCCCCTCGGCAGGCTTGCACTTCTTGCTATCAACGTTTTTGCTATCGTCACAAGCGTTCCCCATTGGCTTCCTATGGCAGCCGCAACTGCTCGATGCGAATGATGGAAAAACTAGAAAAGAAAGATTATGCCACATATTGCGAGTCTTGATCATTACCTTCAATATTTCTACACAAGTATCAAGCTGTTTTGCAATTTTCAAGAGTCTTGTCGAAGAATGTTTGCCATGTATATTCCGCGGAGCCGTTTTCGCTTTTGTAGGCGCATATAGTTACAGCATATGCCCGAAAAAAATGTAAGCGACAACAAAAAATTGAAGCACCGTAAAATTGAGGCACGTAAAATTGAGGCACATAAAATCAAGTAAAATTGAGGCGCCGCTCACACCACTGTGGACACGCTTCCTATGTGTGTCGCAGTGTGTCTCTCGGCCATCTGGTATTACACCGGCGGTGGGCTGCCCAAGTGCCAGTGATACACACCTAAAGCAGCAGCGTCCGTGTATCAGTTCTTCTTCGAGAGGAGAATGCACTCTTCACAAGTCATATGCTCCTCGCCGCCGACCAAAGCTAGACCGTGCTTTCCTGTGTCTAATAAAGAAAGGAACAAAAGGACCACGCCGGAAGAATGGGGAGAGGCGTGAACGATGGGTCAAGTAAAAAAGAAAAACAAAAAGCTAATCGTGTAGAGAATGATCGGTTTTTTTCAAGGCTGCTCTGCAGCCTAACCAAAGCCATAGGACAAAAAGGAAAAAAATATACACATAATCGCGAGCTGAGAAACAAAAATCGCACATTAAAAACAGAAGCCAAGTGCGCGCCCCATTTGCCATCAAATTAGAAGGCTTGGAAAAGCGGTGCAGTATTGCAATTCACATGGGCGCTATGTAATCGGTCCCATTCGCGCATCTTGATCGAGCCGCCGCGGTGGCTCAGTGGTTATGATGCTCGAGTGCTGACCAGAAAGACGCGGGTTCTATGCCGGCCGCGGCGGTCGAATTTCGGTGGAGGCGAAATTCTAGAGGCCCGAGTACTGTGCGATGTCAGTGCACCTTAAAGAACTCCAGGTGGTATTAATATCCGGAGCCCTTCACTACGGCGTCCATCATAGCCCGAGTAGCTTTGGGACGTTAAACCCTCATAAACCATAAGCCTTCTTATAGGGCATGGACATTCCAACTTTTCGAGTTTTGTTAGATGTCGAGAGAACAATACAAATTCATCATCGTAGTCTCTCTACGTCCTCACATCAAGGTATCTTTTAAGCGCTTGTTCGACTTGGCTGATAATAAAAAACAAACTATACAGATAAACAAAACCGTGGACGCTATCACATGGTTTCTTGAGTCGGAGTTTTAGTGTCCCCTGAATTTTGAACACTGAAAATAAAAAAAACTGGTTTTTGAGCAAGTAACTTCCTCACATATGTATATCGACGCCCAAACGCGCCTTAAGGGAAGAGATAAAGGACGGAGTGAAAAAAGAAAACGAAGGAGAGAGGTGACGTAGTGGAGTGCTCCGGAATAATTTCGACCACCTGGGGATCTTTAACCTGCTCTGACATTGCACAGCACACGGGTGCCTTTCCTTTGCATTTCCCCTCCATCAAAAGAAACAATTAGAGTGAAGCATAGCGCCGTCGAATGGGGGATCCTGGATGTACAGTTATGAAACTCAACTTTCACTAGTGCTTGTTGAGAGCTATGGCTTGCTGTAGGGTTGTTGCTCGAAATGAAATAAATGCATCAGCTGATGCTTTTGACATTGCTGGCGCTGATGACCCTATGACCAGCGTGTGGAAGAGTGTGTGACATTTATCGTGCTTACAAAGTAAACAACTAATGTCCTGTGAGCTCTTGAGCATGAACGGTATATCTTCCATTTTCGTCTGCGACCACAGACGTGAGATAGACGTTGCAGGAGCGTTTTATCATAATTATTAGTTTGTCCCATCCGTAGTGTAACCCGGAGTGCAGAAGCACGACATAAATGTAATCCGTCTGCCAAAGAGCAAAAGTAGGAAGGATGACTGACCAGGTCGACGCTATTGACATCGTCTTTATCTAATTCTTCTCCTTGTTCTATGCGCTACCAGCTTAACGAACGCTGCCAGCCCAAAATTTGATTCGCAACAGCCTCAAAATCTGCAGCACACATCTTTTTTAATTATCTAGTATAGATAAAGTATACGATACACTAAATATGTATTTTCGAAACCGATATTCCGATAGTTTAGATTTTGGCAAGCGGTATACCTACGACTAATACGAAAAATGAATTGAAGGATACCGAAGAAACATATCTTCAATACTACCCATTCCTGACTGTAGTGCGGAAAATACGGGGCCAGCGCTGTTGTTTCAGCGCCCAAGTTTGTGGTCGAGGAATGTTTAAAATAATGTCTTGCTGGGCAAATTGGTAACTGTACATCTTTGGTTACAGGCGCGAAAACAGACACAACAGAAGGCAGAAAGACAACTGAAAATGATGCTGTCGCCCCTTCACATGGTAGTTAGGCTAGATCGTGCCCATGACTCATCACCAGTTCGAACTTGCTGCAGTTGCACAAGGGTGTTAAGAGCGTCTGAAGTGAAGTTGCATGTGTCAAAAGCGTTATGAATGCGGACCGGAAAAAGGATCAAAAGCGTTGTACCATCAAATTTTGTGTGAAACTTACAAAAACCGCTACTGTGACCTACAAAAATTTTAAAGAGGCTAATGAAGACTATCCAGGGCAAAAGGGTTCAGATCGCACAAGTGCTTTTGAGCAGGCTGAGAAGTGGGTGACGAAGCTCGTGCAGGATGACCTTCAACTTCAGGAACGGATGACAGTGTAGAACGAGTGAAGTGTCTTGTGAAGGTACATCGCCGATTGACGGTTAGAATGACGAACTATGAGTTGAATTTGAACGTTTTTACTGCATATTAAATCTGAACAAAATATTTAGATGTGCGAAAAATGTGCGGAAAGATTGTTCCAAAGAACGCCACGACTGAGCCGAGAAACAATAAAAACAGTGTGTGTCTTGGTCTTCCTTAGTGCCTTAAAACAGAGCCAGAATTCTTGAGTCACGTAATATTGGGCTACAAATCGTGGATTTTTGGGTACAATCCCAAGAAAAAAACGCTAAAGAAAGGAGCGGCGTACTACAAACTCTTTCCTTCCAAGGAAAGCGAGATTGAGGAAACCAAAAATAAAATCAATACTTTTTTATTTTACAGTTGGAGGAGCGTCGGGGGAGGGAGGTTTAGCACCTAACTAGTTGCCGAAACTTACACCCGGAATTTGTGGAGTTCAAGCCCCCGGCTGCGTGATAAATCACCAGACAGTCAGCGTCCGCTGCGTGGAAGGAGTGATATACGGGATACCTCTGTCCTGTGGAGTGTCATATACAGGGCAAATGGGGCGATGCATCAGCCGCCGCCTTACGGACAAAAAGCTAGAAATTATTCAAGTTAAATATGTTACAGTCATTTGGTCGTACATGCTAGCACGTGTAATTGCTAACATATAAAGAAACAACGCGGCAGAGTTTGACTTTCTATGCAGACACGATAATGCGTTGCGATAAGTGACAGCAACGGTAGGCACAGGAAGTATAAAAGTGGGCTTACCTCGATGTTATAAAATCATGTTCTTATATTTTTGTAAATAATACTTTATGCCAGCAGGCACACTGTCGCAATAAAAGAAATATAAAACCAACTAGCCCACCACCCTACGTTACTGGGTGATCGTCCACAAGGAATTTGTGTCTCCAGGAGAAACTCTAACGTTTTATTGTGCAGTCCTTGCAAGATTCAAGAAACGGGAGGCACGTGTGCGACATCGTACGACATGCACATGGATGCATCATCACGGCAATGCACTCTTTCACACGGCAATGTCTATCAATGATATTTTGAGAAGAAATGGTAACCCTGTGATTCTGCAGCCTGCCTATTCACTGGAGATCAGTCTTTGTGACTGCTTTTATTTATATCGACTTAAAACCCACTAGAAAAGGCTTAACTTTCGCACTCTGGATAATATCCGGAAGAGCTTAACAGACGAGCTCAAGCGTATTCCAGCAGAAGCCTTCCAGACGCGCTACGAACACTGGAAACAACGTCTCCATCGCTGTGTAAGTGCAGAAGGAAACTATACTCAAAGCAACAATCTTGATACTTAGAAGAATAAAATACATCGCTACAAAAAATATGTGTATTCAATTTTCTAATATACATTTTATTCTTAGGTTGACGCCTCCTAAAATATTCAATTATGTCTGCATTTCAGGAAACTTAACTCAAAATTTTGTTGTCATTTTTTAATGAACGCAGCTGAGAACAGCATCTTTCTGCTGTGCCATGACCGCTGAGTACAGTTGGTGCTATCCCCGCCACCAAGTGGTTCCATAGTTTGTGATAAATGCTCGCCAAATGAACAGTTCTTTTCTGCGCGACGGCGGCCTCCCTGTTAGTTCTTAAGTCAGTGCCCTTGCCTTTTGTCACTGCAATGTGAAAGATGTTTTTGAGGCTAACAACAGTTTACTATGTCCACCAAATAACTTACCGGCTACTAAGCAGTAACTTTCGTCACCGAATCATGAAAGCTTTACTTTTTTTTTCTGAAAACTGAAGAAATATTACTGCACTGTAATAAGATGAAAGGTGGCCGTGTGCTTATAATTTTTCATATACCAGCGCATAACACATTCCGCTGAACAAAATAAAAACGCGCACTTTTGCAATTTCAGATATATTACTTTATTACCAAAATGCACACAACTATATAATTTAATTTTTTTGTCTTCGTCTCATTACCTCATCCGTGTTGCCTGAAGTGCGAAATACCTATAAAAATATGTATAAAGGTTCATAAATTTGTATCAGGCACAATATGCTTGAACCCATGTCTCTTCCGCCCATCATAAAAGATTATTTTAGTCGAGGCTCTTTAACGCTGCGAACATCTTGCGATTTCGCCTGTCCTCTGCAACAGGCACATTCCTCTGTTTTGCTTCGTAATTCAAAACGATGTCCTTTATAAGAAATGCACAAACGCTATCGATGCTCTCCATATTCTTCACAATATTCGGTGCCTTTCCGGGTGTCAAATAATTAATTACATAGCAGAGCATATATGCTCAATATATCTGCGTAAACAAACCAGTTTCGCTTATAAAAACCATTGGAGCAATAAAAAAAGTCAGACAACGCCTTGCTCTAACGAATTCAAATCAACAATCACGCTCATCGTTTTTATAATGCCATAATTAAAGCCCTAAACACTAAACAAAGCCTGCATGGATGGAAATCAGGCTTTTCTAAATGCGAAGGCTCTGGCATCCATAAAGTCACTTTACTGAAATATTGGAGTTTCTGCTGAGCGTGGTCTCTTTGCGGCCATGTTGCTCTTGCATCGATAGTTGGAACGGTATAATCAGGACTTTTTCCTTGGCTGTGTGTCATCAATTCGCGCACTTATGCGTGCGTTCCCAGACACCCTTAGAGCATGTGGGGGTAGCGGTCTCGGTCACAGAGGAGATGCCCTCGACTCAGCGTGGCAAGCTCAGCCGGAGACCAGCTAATAAGTGACAAGGGGGTTGGTCGTTTGGTGCCAAGCTTTCGCCGATCACAAGCCAGAGAATGGGTCGGAGCAAAAGTTTCACAAAACAAAACAGTTTATACAGCTAAGAGACGATACAGGGGATTTTACAATAACTCGTACGAGCAGATACGAAGTCATTTACAAATGCAAAGCACCCGTGCACAGTAACAATAGAGAGAGATAAAATTCAACAAAATCTTTGCACCTAAATTGCACAAATACAGAGAGATACAAACAAACAAAACACAATTTGTTCACCGGGCACTGCGACAGTCCGACGACCTGAGGAGCACGACGGGGCCGATCCGCAGACAGGCGCACGTTGCCTCGCTGGTCCGTCCGTGGCTGGGCGAGTGGTGTTCTCCCGGGAGTCGAGCAGGAGCGCTTCTCGGAAGCTTAAACGGCGGCTCGGGCTAACACACAGCGGTTGAAGCGCCTCATTTACAAGCGCAGTCCGCGTCTGTTTGTTCTTCGCGCCAAGGCAGGCGCACACATACACGCAGCTTCAACTGCCCAAACTCCTTCTCCTTCTCGCGCCGGGCGCGCGACCCCATTGGTAGAGCGCGGAAACCACCGCCTAGAACAATCTAGGTCATTCGTGGCACGCTGAGTCATCGGTGCAGGAGCGAAGGGGGGAGGGTATCACTTTGGCGCTTTCAAGGTTACCCCCTTTCCGTCGACAACGAGCAAAAACTCCGACATTCGAGAAAAATCGACGCCGCTCGCGGCCACGCTTTCCTTGGCGCCGCGCTGGCGAGCTGGGTTGCAGCGGTTCGCAAAGCTACGCACTCTCCGGGGGTCCTTCCCCGCTGCGTTATGTTTTATTTTACCGCGCGCGGGCGCGATTGCTTAGCCGCAGCGCCAGTTTTTGTTCGAAAATCGCCGAATTTTGTCACACTGCCGCCTCCTTTAAGAATATTGTGCAACAATATTCACAAAACATAAAATTCGTGCGCACATGCTTGCGCTCACAATCTATATGGCGAATGCCAGAACACACATATCAGTACAATGATGTCTGCACGCACACAGCACTTGACAACCATCAAGATTCACTTCAATACATGCCGCAACTCGGCAACATATTAGCATAACATTAGCAGGGGAGCACACAAGTATGATACATACTTTAGCCGATACTTCCACCTACATTTCTTACTTGCGCTTCCGTAATGCGCGCGTGAGCGCCTTCATAGTTGCCTTTTATCGCAACGAGAGTCTCTTCGACTCGCGGGTCTTTTTCTTGGTCAACATGGGCTTCTGTTTCGCCCCACCTAAACCCTGTAGATAAATTTGCCGACTCGGAAAAGAATTTTGCGCTTAGGTATACACACATAAACAAGGCAATCGATGGATTTCAGGGCACCTGCGTTAAAACGCACAGGCTCACAATATTGACCGGTGTGAATACCCTCTTGGTCACATTCCGGAATTTGCTTGTGCGATCGAAAGGTAGCTGAAGTAATGTGCACAAAAGCACGATATACATGTCCACAACCTGCGCTAAGCTGAGCCTAGCCGGAGTTTCAGACACCTTGCCCTCTGAGCTGTCTTTCTTTCGCGTTTCGCTGCTTCCTTGTGACCATTCAGCGGCTTTTCTTTAAGCTTCTTATGGCTTTCTGCTGCAGTGCCCGTCGCTTCCTGCGGCAACCTTTTTTCTTCCTCGGAATGTTCCTCCGCGTGACATTTCCGTTCTTCGTGCTTGACTATCTGCTTCACTGCTCCTTTGTTTGAGCTAGAATGCTCGCGCTTCCTTCGCCACTTCCTTTTCGCTTGGCCATCACAGCGCCGTTCCCAAGAGCAGGATTCGGATTTCTCTGTCTCGTGGCTACTTTCTGGGCACCTTGGAAATTTTCCCCCTTTATATTTCCCAGTATGAGGTCGTATATGGGGCGCTCCATGCACAGTGCAATTAGTTTCCCGCTGTAGTAGGGAGTCTGCACATGTACTTCAGCTTCTGGCAAGCGCTGAAACGAGCCGTCCAGTAGCCGCACAATGCTCTTCGTTCCAGTGAGATCCTTATTTCTCACTAATCTTCGTTTTATGATTACAGCGCTGCTTCCTGTGTCTCGCAACACTGTAATTGTTTTTTCTCCTACCTTCTCTTTCAGGATGGGCATTCTGTTCATTTCGGCTTCGGGCAGCGCGTTCACTACGGCGTTCACGACTGATACCTTCTTGCCGTTCTTCAGTCCTACAAAGCCATTTTCACCTTCTTCCTCCAGGTGGTCATCTGAGGAGGCCCGTACGCACGATGCCTGGGGGATGGGCTTGCTTGGGTTCGGTCAAACCGCGGCTCTGTGTTCCTTCTGGCCACCATTGAAATAAGTTTTTGGGCTACTGTTCGTAGCGTTGTTGCGGCAGTTAGACGCGCAGTGGCCTGGCTTGTTGCACAGGTAGCACTTTGGTGGAGCCTTTGGGCTAAATCGGGCTTCACGGCGGCCGGTTTTCCCCGCGCTCTCCGAATTCGTATTCTTAATCTTGGTCAGATTCGCTCCTCCTTGAACTTCAAGAAATTGGTCGGCAAGATCTAGCATTTCGGAGAGAGTCTTGGTTCTTCTTACCTTCAGGTACAGCGAAAAGCTCGGCTGTCAGCTGCTAAGGAATTGTTCCTTGATGAGTAGCTCACGAAGACTACTGTATTCCTGTGCAATTCCTGACAGTTCTGTCCACCGAACAAAGTAGTGACTTAAACTTGCCGCATTATGGTTTGCCGTTTTGTCGTCTGTGGGCTTCCTTGTTCTAAATTTACCTCGGAATCCCTCGATGGTGAGTCGGAATTACTTAAGCAAGGCGGTCTTTTCCTTCCTGTAGCTCGCAGCATCGTCAGGAGAAAGTCGCCCGAATACGCTTAGAGCTTCCCCGCTGAGGCATGTGCTAAGAACGATAGCGCATTCACTGTCTGATCAATTCTGACTTCCCGCGATCCCTTCGAATCGCCTAAGGAACGCGTCGAGATCGTCCCTTTTTTCATCAAACCTGAGAAGTAATCTGGTGGCATCTATCCGCAGGCCGCTGCCTTCTTCTCTAGTGCTATGTACTTCCGCTGAATAGTTCGCAGCACGTTGGAGTTCGATTCATGGAAAGCAGTTGTTTTTTGCGTCTGAATTCTCTCTCTCGTTCTTTCTCAGATTCTTCTCAAGCTTTCTGTCTTTCTTTTTCAACCCTCTCTCTCTCTCCTTTTCGGCTTCTTCTCGAGCCTTCTGTCGGTCCTTTTCAACATTCTCTCTCCTGGTTCACCCATTCCCGTAGTTCAGCCCGGACATCCCTATGTGGGTGCCAACCTCAACTAGTTCCTTCAAGTTCGTTTTCGGATATTAAACTTTTCGAATCAAAGACTACCTCTACATGGTGAACCTCAATAACCACTTCAGCGCGGCACCTCACAATATCGCTCTGCTGCTAAACACTCGTTTTTGACCTCTTCGTAAACTCCTTTCGACACTTTCTCCGTTCTCGCGCTTACAAAGCACCAAACGTCCTGTCGCGGACGACAGAATATGTCACCACTTTGGGCATTTTTGTGTGCATTCCCAGATACCCTTAGAGCGTCGGGGGGTAGCGGTCTAGGTCACAGAGGAGATGCCCTCGACTCAACGTGACAAGCTCAGCCGGAGACCAGCTACCAAGTGACAAGGGGGTTGGTCGTTTCGTGCCCATCTTTTGCCGGTCGCAAGCCAGAGAATGGGTCGGAGCCAAAGGTTCACAAAGCAAAACAAAGTTTATACAGCTAAGAGACGATACAGAGGATTTTACAATCACTCGTACGAGCATATACGAAGTGATTTACAAATACAATGCACTCGTGCACAGTAACAATAGACAGAGATAACAATTCAACAAAATCTTTGCACCTAAAGTTCACAAATATATAGAGAGACAAACAAAACGCAATTTGTTCACCGGGCACTGCGACAGTCCGACGACCTGAGGAGCACGACGGGGCCAAGCCCGCAGGCTGGCACACGTTGCGTTGCTGGTCCTTGGCTGGTCGAGTGGTGTTCTCCCGGGAGTCGAGCGGGCGCACTTCTCGGAAGCTTAAACGGCGGCTCGGGCTAACCAACAGCGGTTGAAGCCCCTCATATACATGCGCAGCCCGCGTCTGTTTGTTCTTCGAGCTAGGGCAGGCGCGCACATACACGCAGCTTCAACTGCCTAAACTCCTCCTCCTTCTCGCGCCGGGCGCGCGACCCCATTGGTCGAGTGCGGAAACCACCTCCTAGAACAATGTAGGTCATTCGCGGCACACTGTGTCATCGGTACAGGAGCGAAGGCGAGAGAACATCACTTTGGCACTTTCAAGGTTACCCCCTTTCCGTCGACAACGAGCAAAAACTTCGACATTCGTGAAAAATTGATGCCGCGCGCGGCCATGCTTCTCTTGGCTCCGCGTCGGCGAGCTGGGTTGCAGTAGTACGCAAATCTACGCACTCTCCGGGGGTCCTTCCCCTGTGGGTTTCTGTTTTATTTTACCGCACGCGGGCGCGATTGCTTTGGCGCAGCGCCGGTTTTTTTCAAAAATGCGGCGAATTTTGTGACAGTGTGCCTAAAGAATTCAGTCCGTACTGCTTAATGGCTGCCAGTAACTAGCGAGAAGAAATTAGCAGACGGTTTAGCACGGCTAAGCGCGGAATATCGTGTGGCAGCGTTTACCTTGAAGACTCTCTACCTAAATGCTTTACCCGGAACGCATTTACCAAAAACGCATTCATCGCAAAGACCTTTACCTTAAGTCATTTACCAGACAGACCGTTGGGTAAAAAATTGACTGAAGCCTTATGCTGGGAGAAAGCCTGAAGGCTTCCATTAAGTCGGATTCCTGCTAAGAATACACACTTGTCAAGTTGCCCAAAACGTCGTAGGCAGGTTGCCCTAAGTCGAGATGCAGTAAACACGCCTCTTGTAAACTTTTGCTGCCAATAGTACGTGTGAATAACACATATTTCTACAAAAATTTGCGAATTCACCACGTCAGATGTGCTAGAAAATAATATTCATAATGGCAACTTTCGCCCATGCTCTACCTGGCATGGGATCTAGCATGGAAGTCTTGGGAACTTCACGCCTTAGCGATTAAAACAGTAACTTTGAGTGTATGCGTACATTTTGTATAGGTAACAAATGTCGTGCGACTAAAAGGGTACTTAAAACAGACGTAGTTAAATCACTGCCTTCGCTAACTACCAATTTCCAGCACTGTTATCCTTGTCTTTAAGAAAACACAGTTAACTACCATAAAACGTAGATACAGAGCTGCTGTGCATCGCTCGATTGAAAGTCGTAGCGGTCAGCTGTACACCACCGCTGTTTTGCATGGTATGTCTAAGTTACACGCAATTCAGTTAGGTTGTACTTCCTAATGCTGGTCGTCGGCGCGACGATGGAAGCATATGTTTCCGTCATTTTATGACCGAAGGGCTTCAGTGCGGCCTGAAGCTTCATCTCTCGGGCCAGTACTTTCATAGCACAAAAGGATTAATGCAGACACTTCGCAATACCGATCTCAGACACCTGTGTCCTGCTCCGTGGATGCGACTGCGCATACCAGTGCATCGATTGTGACCAGCCTAGGCAATAGGCTGGTGCCACCTTCACTATATGTAATCGCGCTTCATAAAACTGCGTATACTACTGTGCAGTTGTGGTCACTGCTTTTACATAAATCAGAGTTTGCAGGTAAGGTGGTAGAGGCGATATGACATCCTTTATATATAGAAAGCCTGCGCTGGAGTCTCCCTGCCTACCACTAGCGCCTCCAAGCGGTCATTGCCGCACTGTGATGTAGGGTGAAGGTAGCTACCGCGGCTAGAATTGAGGAAAGGTGACCGACAAAAGTGCCAAAGAGATTCACATAGTGCTACTTTTCCAAGTAACGTAATAAAGAAGGCTTCGGTAGAAGTGGTTTGGCTTAAAGGGTTTAACGTTCCAAAGCGACTCAGGCTGTGAGGGTCTTCTTAGTGAAGAGCTCCGGAAATTTCCACCACCTGGGGTTCTGTAACGTGAAGTTGCAACGCACAGTACAAGGGCCTCCAGAATGTCGCCTCCATCGAAATTCAACCGCCGTGGCCGGGATTGAACCCGCGTCTTTCGGGTCAGCAGTCAAGCGCCATAACCACCAAGCTACTGCGGCGGCCCGCGTCGACAGACGTGTTTTCTTTATTTCCGTCGTGGCCATGCGATTCGGGCGAATTGGACGCGTGCAATAATTCCGCACGCGGATCATTTCTACATTTCTATGCTGTTTTGTCGTGCAAGCTTTAACCCGCATAGCGCAATGCGGCTTCAGCAGTCGTGGCGCATGTAAGGTAATATGTTTACGCACTCACGTCCAGGATTCGCGGGGAAAATTTTTTTCGCGAATTGAAAAATTCTGAGATAGTGTTACAGAGACATTCACGATAATGGGCCATTCTTCTAACCTGTAGCAAAGCCGTTATTTTAAAGTGTTTCCATCGATCGCATCGAACAGTTAAGGCAACCGTGGAAAACCGATTGGGGACGCTTCTGACGATAGCAAAACTGTTAATAGAAAAAAAATGCAAGGCTGCTGTCGGGTGAGCTGTGTATATATTGATTGTTATAGTGAAGTCTTACGTCATATGAAAAAATTGCGTTCATAAGCGATTCCGGCACAAAAATACTTTGTGCAAAATTGTTGAGTATGAGCCAGGCGAAGCAATGCACCATCCGACATTTTTTCACTTTTCCCTGCAGGAAGCCACTGCGATGCTCTTTACAATAACTCATTAAGGATGGCTGAGAGGCATAAGTAAACTTTACACTCAAAAAACAATTCAACAAATAGGCGTTGCTCGCTGTATACAGTAACTAATATTCACATTGCTTCAACACCACTCACAGGGCTTTTGTTTTTTACTTGCGTATGCAGCACGAAAACTCTCCTGCAGTACATGTTTGTTTCAGGATGCATGCCAATCTCTACTAATTAGACAGCTTTATTTGTTTCGATAGAACCCAAATAATGATTCTGAATTTAAATGTGCCGCTGCAGGCTGCGCGTCACAGTGCCACTTCATTTTATTTTGGGTAGCTATCACCACACGCAAAACTATGACCACACATCGCTAGAGAACCTAATGCGGATTAGGCCTAACTACGCCAATTGACCGTAATTTTTCTTTTGTCGGTCGTGTTCTCTGCGCTGATTTTTTACCGCAGCAGGTGAGCCACGGGGGCAGGGGAAGGCATGTTGAAGCAGTCACAGACCATGACACACCACCGTCATGTGTCACGGCAGCGGCGTCTTAGTGGCGTAATGCGTGCAGTGCCCTCAAAAAAGCTTTGCATGGGCATATTATATATGATGCACATCTCTAAACCATAAATAGTGGGAACCTCGATGAAACCTATGTAGTAACAGTCTTACACTATCGTAAGCAAGTACGCATGTGTTGAGCCACAAGGCCATACACTTTGTTTCTCTGCCTGGCATGTTTCACTTGATTGGCTCGCGCTCATATTGCAATCGTTATACAATACGACGCGCGATGTACAACCAAAGTGGACAATTTTATAGCAGACTGAAACAGTGGTGCAGTTTTTCGAAGGCACAAGAAACAAATGTTGAATATATTTGGTGCGTTGCTCTTGTAATGCGCTGAAGTCCGCTTGAACGATGACCCTGTGCATTGGCACGAACCTTTTTTGGTTGAGAGCGTTTCCATACAGTCATAAACGTAATTTGTGGTGCAAATTATTCCATCGTTCTCGGGCTAACCGGAGCGAGAGAAAAAATGTCTAAACAGGAGTTTTACTTCGAAACCCGTAATACAGCGTCAACGGTAGCATGTTTCCCGCAGGGCTGCGATAGCACCGCCGGTATCGGCGTTGTCAGGCACCTGCGGCAATCAAGTCGTGTTGCTCAATTAATCTCAAAAGGTTCTTGTTCTTCGGAACAGTTTAGTTTATGCAGAATGTCTACGCACGCAACAGAAAGCGGACGAGCCAACGACCATGCCAGCCACGCCCCAACGGCTCTTTTGCTTCGTTCTACTGTGTGTTTACAGATTTTAAAAGCAGATGGAGCTTCGTGTCAGATTTAGGTAGGGTGCCCCGATGGGCCAGCGCCGCTTTCAGTGTGAAGACACCGCTCTCGGCGGGGACATGTTGGCTCTCACTATCCCGTTCAGCTACACTGAGCGCAATGCGGTGGCGCGCCTATTCGAAGAGAAAACTGAAGCTGCCGCGTGGAATTCGGGAAATTTGGTATTCTACCGAGAGAGAATGGTACCAGAGATGGTTTGAACAGTGAATCAGAGGTAGTTACTCTAAAGTGTACTATCTTTCGCAGCTAATCTGCCGAGAAAGTCGGCGCCTTATGAACATTCGGTGCACTCATGGGTGTAGGTTCTTTTCTGTAGCTTTCATTTTGCGCTGTGTTCTTTCAAAATAGCTTTCGTACAACTTGCGTAGCATACTTCAGTGCGATCTCTTTACACGCATTCTCTACATTTCAATTACTTTTCAAACAATCACGATTGCTTACATAGAGCTGTAGTTGCAAATTGACCAGACTGCTATTCAGGCAGCTTCTCGTTTTATGGCTGCGAATTTAAATAATTGTGAGGATGCAAAGATGAGTTGTTCGTTATTCCTCCGTCCCCAGCAGAAATTGTTCTGGTAGTAGTAGTAGCGGTTGAGTAAAATAATAATAAAAAGGAAGGATAAGATTTTTCCTAGCTCAGGCATTGGCCATCGGTACTGAAGCACCTGAGCAGCGGCAGCGAAAATAAAGGGTAGCTGGCAGAATGAAGAAATGAAATGAAATAGGTGAGGGGAAAAGAAGCGTTTCGCATGTCTTAACTCTCATACTCCGGGGTTAAATGTTGATCAGGCCGTCTGGTTTGAACTACGATTGACAATTGTTTCGGTGCGCGCTGTCAAGAGCAAAGCCAAACATCCCCTGCACTTTAATACTCTGGGCAGAACAGCAGAAGACCCGGGAATACAACAGTCCCTCACAACTTGGTCTCTGACTGCTGCGTCACACACACTACGAGCCCAGTTCAAGAAGAGAGGCGTGGCCCGTTTTCACCTCGGTTTTGCAAGTTTTGTGCGTTCTCCGCCACCTATCTTCTTCCGATTAAAGGCACCTCCTTGTAGTTACGCGTCGCAGCCTTTCTTGTACCGATTGCAGCCGCGTAGAGACACATCGCACGTTCTGCACCACGCTATCTGAAGTTGCATGTTTTGTCCAGCAGACCACAAGCGCTTGCACTGATGATGCAGGCCAAGAAAAGTGAAAGGCGAGAGTTAAAACCTGCTAGGTTACATGAAAATCTGCCAAGCGGCTTCTTCAGGACCAGACCACAAATGCATTTCCCAGTTGGGCAGCCGCATTATTTAGGCGCTCTTGCGGGTAAGCGAGTATGTGAAGCTCTCGTCGCAGCGTTTTGTTCAGTTTATGATTTGTTTTGTCTTGATGCCCCGAGGGCATTATTCCCCTCCCCTATCTCTACTTCTTCGCGCCAGCTCGCTGCGAATATCATGGCGCCAAACCTATCTTCTTTGCGTCAGTAAGCAAGGAAGCCGTGGCTGAGTGACGCGAAAGAAAGGCGGCTATTTTTCCCCAGTAATGGTTTATTTTCCTTCCTTTTCGTATCACTTTTAAAGAATCCACAACTAGAGGAAAAAGGCTCTTTCCATTGCCTTCACGCAGCCACGTCAGTAAAATTCGTCACACGTGTTTCTAGGCAACCATATCCAATAGGTTACTTTTTTTTCCTCTTTCGATGACAGTAGCAGCATTAATAAAAGCTTGTTGGTCGTGTTTACTAGCCCGCGTCTTCCTGCGGGTTTTACCTCAAACGTGGTTTCCCATCTAGCCCAGACTAATTCCTTAATGAGAGATCCATTGCCTTGCCCGATGACTACCGAGTGAGACAGCAAGCAAGCGTCTGCTAGCAACTGGAGCTGACGGTTCTGCAGAAGCGAGAAAGGGGTTAGTTCCCGACTGCGGCGGCCGCGTTTCGATGGAGGCGAAATGCAAAGACGCCCGAGTGCTGTGTGGTGTCAGTGAATGTTAAAAATATCTAGGTGGTGCAATTTATTCCGGAGCCCTCCAATACGGCACCTCTTTCTCTCTTTCTTCTTTTACTCTCACCTTCCTTCCTTTGTTTATTGCGCGGTTCGGGTGTCCACCGAGATAAGTGAGGAAATTACTGCGCCATTTCCTTTCCTCAAAAACCAATTTTCAAATTTTTCCTGTGTTGCTCCGGCTCCTCTTTCTTAGTTTACCATGGCAGGGAGAGTGGGATTGGAAATAATTAGTTATCAGGGCAGATGATTTTGTGAGGTTTCTTTGTGGATCAGTCGCTTTTGGTGATTTTTATTTGGGTTTTGAAGGGAAAAATAAATTGTTTAGCTAAACTTGTCCTCGAATAAACGGTTTATTCACTACGAATTAGGAAGACGTCATCACATCGCTTCATAAGTCTACGTGTAGTCAAAACCATTCAAACGGAAACGTAAACAACTGAATTATTTTGCTGTGGCACAAGTCACTAAGGGAAGCAGTTCAGAAAATGTGACCATTTGGTCTCAAACGTGTCCTCAGCTTTTCTCTTCAGAGCAATGAGGCGAAAGATGGCTTGGAAGAGAAATATGACATTATTAAGTGCAAATTTTCACATACGGTGCAGCACCAAGACAAAGGCACTTCAGACAGGGTTGGAAGTGAATGTTGACTACGTTAAATATTTTATTTTTCAGGTCAAACATGTTCCGCGCTGCTTGTATACAAGAGAAACTTCAGGCATTGTGACCAGTCATTACGTACAAAACAACAAAAACAGCCTAATTGTATGGAATTCGGTGACCCTAGTATAGTCCATATTACCACCAGCAAGGATCACCAATAACTTCCGCTCTTTTAAATTGCAGCCGTTGACAGGGAAACACAGCAGTCCGTCAAAAATTTTCAATTATCGTGTGGTCGGAGGGAGTGCATCATGCATAAAATACGCTTAAAACTGTAAAAACACTACTGCCACGAGTACAACAAGTATGTAATGTCTATTTCCAGATCAGTGCCATTAATACAGTCGCCACGCGACCCCACAGAAACCGCGCAAGACGCATAGCCTACTGCACGCAACTGAAGCGTGAGACCAGACATGGCACTGCGAGGGGAAAACGGCGGCACGTGGTAGTACAAAGGGTGTCCCCACCCTGAAAGCGGAGGCTAGCGTAGAGGTATGCGCCGAGACATAAGCGCGCCGCCGCCGACTGCGCTCGCTGCGCCGCCACCGCCGACACAAACTGATCGGCGCGCCGCCGCCGCCGACGTTTTCTCTTGGCGCGTAGGCGCACCCCCTAAATATGAATATCTTTTTCCCCGCAAATCAAGCTGCGTTTGTAATTCGGTTTTGTCTTTTTTTAATTATTTTCCCTGCCTCAGGCATATAATCATGTCAAGGAGTAGACATGTCAAATCTGTTGCAATGAATGAACACAAAACAAGCAAAAGCAACACTGCTCTCCGCGCGTCTACGCATGCGTATCGTCACCATACAATGCAACGTGGCATTCCGAAACATCGTAAAAAGTGCAACATGGCGCAACGAGAGAAACAAGGGTTTCGGAACGCCCAAATCACGACTTGAGGGTTGCGGGCACTGTGGCTGCGGGTGGAATCAGCGTTATGTCCAAAAACGGCGTCAACGCATCGTAACATATCTCAGCTAGAAAAATGTTCACCTGCTGCAAAAAAAATTATTTTATTTATTTCTATATCCCAGGAACAGACCTTTATAAGAACAGTTACTGTAAACAAATAGTGATTGATATTCAGAACAAGTGATTTCACAATCTGTCCAGACGGAAACGTTTGTGTTGTAACATCTACTGATTGGTTGGAAGCTAAAGGGCAGAACCAAGCAAAACTTGGTCATAGAAGAGGTCTGTTTATTTTTACGTAAAGAATAATGCATAACCACAATCTCATTTAGAACATGTGTAAGTACGATTAACAAATCGAGTGTCATGTGCGTCGGTGCCGTCTTAACAATTCAAGGCGAACTCACTGACTCTGCGCAATGGAAAAATACCTTTAGGCTGTATAACCGAAGGACAAAAAAAGAAAACAATTGTGACCACTACGCAGTAAACAAGAAAGGCGCTGCACGTTCGTAAGCAAGAAATCTATAAACGCAATCATCATACGCGATTGTGCTCTGTACCTAATTTTTTTTAATGTGGCGCCTAAAAAACAATATTTTCACAGAAAATTTTGCATTTCTCTCACCCTTCAACCCCTCTGTATTCTGTGTTCTGAGGCTTTTGCACGAAAAGCCCTAAAATTTCAGCCAGTTTAGCAAAGAGGGCTCCAGGGAAATAGCGTATTAAATTTGTGGTTTAGCCTTCCACGCCACCAGCGCCGCCGCCGCCGTCGAAAAATGGCCTTGCGCCGCCGCCGACGCATACCAGGTGCCGCGCCACCGACGCCGCCGACTAGAAACAACCGCCACGCCGCCGCCGTTCGAAACCGACATGCGCACACCTCTAGGCGAGCGGGCATCCAGGCACCTTAAGTGGCGCAGTTGTTGGCACCATCTGTCGGCGCTCTTTAGAAGCAGAGCTTTACTTCGG
Source organism: Amblyomma americanum (assembly GCA_030143305.2). Classification (NCBI taxonomy): domain Eukaryota; kingdom Metazoa; phylum Arthropoda; class Arachnida; order Ixodida; family Ixodidae; genus Amblyomma; species Amblyomma americanum. The sequence continues at coordinate 16,522 of JARKHS020016359.1, read as the reverse complement.
TGTGCCCTGCGCCGCCGCGCTCGCACCCAAGCTACTTCTTACACCATGATGAAGACCTTACAGTAAACGCATGGAGGGCACAATTGAAGTCAGAGGTACTGTTGCTAAAAGGTAAAAAACTACATGGGCCTATCAAAAGAGCTTACTGAAGAACGCTCGAACGCGGACGTGCGCACTATTCCTCCTGTGCCGCAGGGCCCACTGAGAGGTACTCAGGCAGTACGCTAATCCCATCATTAAAAGAAAAGTTTTACAGGAATTACCCTGACGAAGGGATGTGCCGTCGCTGCCAAAGTCCGGCGACCGCAATGCACATCGTCTGGGAATCCCATGAAATAACATTTTATGAAACGTAATGCGAAGAAACGAGGACACAGAAGAAGGCAGACACACGACGTGAGCGCTGAATATAAAATGCCATGAATATTCAGAGCTTCGTAGATGGAAGCCCGCAGAAGTTCCTGCTTGCCCTCAGCCTGGCCACGTACAGTGATTGGGTCCTTCTAGTCACCCACGACAGCAGAGCGTCTCTCTCCTCTGAGCAAAGCTCGAGGAATTTGTGGCAGAAGTCCCTAGCACCAAGCTTTATGGAAGTCGGCGACGACTGAATCGCCACCCATCTGGCCGCCATGACAACTGCGCGGCCACATACCCGCAGAGACAGCGCGGTAATTGTGCACGTGAGAGCTTTTGATAAAAAGCGTTTTTCAGTCAATATAAAAATCAGTGAATGTCTGGCAGAAACTGGAAAGAAGAAAAGGAGTAAATCATGAACCACGATTGCAAGCTACTGCGAACGAATTAGGCGAAGGAAAAAAAAGTGTTTCCTTGAAAGCAAATTCTTCACCCTAGATTTTTTTTTTAGAGGAAGTCTCAAGGTCTTAAGACAGCATGCAGGGCCAAAATATAAAGTACTGCTAGCGGTAGAATCCTTGTCAGATTACATAATTTGAAAGCCTCAGAGATCAACGAACAGCAGAAAAACAACGTCAGTTAAAATAAAAGTTGCAATAATATTTTAAAGTCACTGTCACCTAGTTATGTTTTTGCCGAACTTTTCCTAAAGACACATTCATACGAAGGGCTATTGGCAGGGTTTTACGGTCGTGATAGCCAGCCTTCTCAAGGATCAGATAAAAAATTTTTGTCCTTTTTCTCCAAGTTTCAAATTGAAAATAGTGGCGGCAAAACCTCCACCGAAGAATAAGGCAACACAAAAAGTGACCTTCGGCTAATGAGTTCAAAATCAAAGCCCCTCGCCGAACACTGCGAGCGCGCCGACCACCGAATAGCCTTCGTGGAGAGAGGTGAGCGTCTTGGCCGTGGATCCAAACCTGTTAAAGAGCCGACATGTGGAGCCATGGCACATCCGGATCACAAAGACGGCGATGAATAGGACTCCACGAACGCTCCCCTCCACCTACGTTAGTGGACCGCGCCACGTGCTGACAAAGGGACAGCGAAAGCGGCACCCCACTGCTGCTGGCACACTTTAGTAACCCCTGAAAAAGGCACCGAGTTCGTCCCGAAACGTTTGGCAAAGTTAATGTATTGGTTGGCGTCAGTTTTCTTTCAACTAGCTTAATTTATTGCACAGAACACGACTTTGTAAAAAAGGGAAATACAAAACATCTACACTTTCTCCTTTGCGTTTTGCCGTCCCCTGGAGGACTTTGCAAAGCTAATATTTCCAGTTACTCGGCAGCCTGTACAGCATCTATTTTAATACTAAACGCCGTTTTGTACTCAGCAGAAAGTGTCACGCATATGTGAAAAATTTGATTACATTTCACACACAAATAACAAAATGGTTGTGGTTGTCGAGTAGGCTCGCCGCTGCTGATATCTCTGTTTCACTCCCTTACTTCGATGGGTAAGTTGTTACCAAAACCCTTAAACAAAGACAAATAGGCAGTGCCTCTAGCGAACTTCAAACGCTTAAAAACGTGGCTCTTCCATTTCATCATTTTAGCTTAGGCAGATTTAAACCGTCTCCATGTTTACTTGTTGGAAATTCGTTGTATTAAAAAAATATGAATTACATAGCCCTGCCACTTTGTTGAAAAGTACGCTTTAAAGCGGGGGCTACATGGGGCGTTTTTCTCCTGCGATTATCGAGCGTAAAAAAATAAAAAAACTCGCCGGTAGGACGCCGGCCAGGCTACATGAGGCGTACGAGCGGCGAACGCCGCCGCAGTGTGGCCAGACAAGGAAAAACGTTTTGGCCGCCACTAAATGAGCGAACAATGCTTATATGCTGTCCCACAATATGGGACGCTTTTGTATCGCGCCTGTAAGTTTATCGTTAAATTCCACGTGCGATGCTTTTGCCGACGTCGCCATGGTGCTGACCAGCGCACGTGCGCTAAGTGGTCAAGGCACAGTGAGACGGCTGGCCGCTGCCGCCGAAGACAGATGGAAGTGAGTCTGGCAGGCACTTCCGGTAGCGTCAGACGCGCGCGCGCCGCGTCAAAATCTAGCCGCTCCTGATCGGCGGTGGCGGGCGTTTTTCTCGACGCCGGGCGTCAAATCTGCGCCGTCGGGCGAAAAGTGCCTCAGAAACGCATCATGTATTCCGGACTTGAGACCTTCTCGTGTGAACAGTTATTTCGTATTCGTAACCCATGAAAGGCGCCATTTCGCAGAAGTGAAATTGGTTGGTATTTGAGGAAAGGAAATGGCGCAGTAACTGTCTCACATATCTCGTTAGTCACGCGGCCCGCGCCTTAAGAGAAGGAATAAAGGAGGGAGAGAAAGAAAAGGAGGTACCGTAGTGGAGGACTTCGGATTAATTTCGACCACCTGGGGATCTTTAACGTGCAGTGACCGCACAAACAGGGGCGCCTTAGCGTTTCGCCTCCATCGAAACGCGGCCGCCGCAGTCGGGTTCGAACCCGGGTACTCCGGCTCAGTAGACGAACACCTTAGTCATTGAACAGTTACCAATTTCTGCCAGAGGCTCATTTTCTCCGTTGGGAGCAGTCTCTAGAGAGAAGTATTTATGCGAACGTTTGTTATTTGATATTATTTTTTCTCGATACCTAAGCGCTCACTCTCTCTTTCTGTTTGCTATTCTAGTCGTGGCAAGACGACAGAGGAACGATTTTATTCATAGGCTCACAGCTCCTAAATTGTTCGAGACTTTCGTAGGTGTTTTAAGGGCTTTGTCAAGAAATGCCGCTGTCATCTTTTAATGAGCGCTGCCGAGAGCAGCGCGCGTTTTCCTGTGCCACGACCACCAAGCGCAGCTGTTGCTTTCGCCGCCACTGACTGGTTTTATGGTTTGTGAGATAGTAGGTTTGCGAAATAACGAGTTAAATTGAGTGCCTCGTCAGCTTATTACTGAGTTCTCAACAACATCGCCTTTAGTTGTTTTAAAAGTGTTGGTAAATATGGCATCTTTGAAGAAAAGGACAGAGGCATTACTAACCGCCGACACCAATTGCCGGATGCAAAATTGTTGACATCAAACGAACGAAGCCAGTAGGCATTGTAACCTTTTCAAATGTTGCTGGAAACCTCATTGCACGGTTGCAAGAGGATAATTGGTCTGCGCTTTTCGCTTTTGTAGGAGAGTGCTCTGACACTGCTTGACATCATACATACTACTCAAGAAAACAAAAAAAAAATTCAGCTTGACATTCGGGGACGCATGACGTTATGTTGAGGAATCCATGTGCATATATATTAATTTTTTTGTCATCCCATGATCGCATTCGTATCCTCAGAAGAGCTCAGTATATATGAGGCATGTCAGTTCCGCCATTTATGCATGATTGTTTGCTTCAACGCTTTTGACGCATCGCACTGGCGCTCAGTTTGTGATGGCGCACCTCACAAAGACCCCGCCTTTCACAAAGCTTTTAAAAAAAACTGATTTTTGTGCGCACATCACACGAACTCTCCCCACAACATTTGCACCAGAACCACAAAATAAATATTCGACGCAATAATCACGTCACCTCGAGCAAACGAAGAATGAAAATGAGAAATGCACAAGTGCGAAATAACCACACGTTATGCGGGTAAAACCATTAAACAACAGGTCTGACTCGTCAGTAATTAAGAACTGACAAATTAGCAAAAACTCTACCTAAACAATATCAAATCCACTAAAGTTTCCATAAAACAAATCCATAGAACAAAAATGCATACATTCAAAAACAGTGCTCACAGCGCTCATGAACCCTTGAAAGCGAGAAGAAAGTAAGACAACAAAAGCAAAATACATTGGACGTACAAAACAAAATTGGAATGGGAGCAATAAACATGGTGTAAAACCTGTGTAAAAAACTTAGCTACACCAGATGTTTCACAGAAGCCCGCGATTGATTTTTAAAAGTAGGCCTTTTGAGTTATAAATATGGCGTCTGTAGCAGAATATTGCCAGTGAGCCACTTAAGTAATTTGATAAAATTAACTTTTGAACTCTTTACTATTATAAAGTTGATTGCAAATAAATACTTGTAGCTGGACGTCACTAATAGCCATACCAGGTTTTATTATTTCTAAAAAGCCATTACCATCGACGATGTGGCTCAAAAAAATTTGACTATGTCGACTAGTTACGTGCTTTAGAGGCGTTGGTTTGCCTGCATGCCTTTCGAAAGCATATGAATTTAGGCACGATGTAGACAAAGGGTGTCAGGTCACAGTGCCGAGGGTTAATCGCGTTTTCGAATTGCTAAAAACCGGTACAATAATTACTGACGACAAGCTACAAACATGTCATTTCTACCACTTTTCTAATTGTGATATTTAAAAAATTGGTTATCAGAATTGAGTCAAACGGCTAGCTCGATAACTTTATTCACATTTTTTCTGATGCTCGTTGACGCTGGTAATATTCTGCCGCCTGGCGACGTCTTAAATCTCAAAAACCCTGAGCTTTAGAAATTAGCGGCCGGCTTCTTTGAGGCACCTCACATAATCGCTCAGCCGCTTCACAGATCAACAAAGGAGCGTGCGCCTAGTCGTAAAGTTGGGCCAGCATGGTGAGTACGCATTGGAAAAAATAACTCGCTGGACGGTTACCTCTGACTAACTCGACATTCAGCATCAGCTGTAGAGGTCTTCATTTCATGATATATCCAAAAAAAGATTTTGCAGACTTCCATATATGTGTAATAATAATAATAATAATAATTGGTTTTTGGTGGAAAGGAAATGGCGCAGTATCTGTCTCATATATTGTTGGACACCTGAACCGCGCCGTAAGGGAAGGGATAAAGGAGGAAGTGAAAGAAGAGAGGAAGAGGAACAAATAGGTCCGTAGTGAAGGGCTCCGGAATATTTTCGACCACCTGGGGATCTTTAACGTGCACTGACATCGCACAGCACACGGGCGCCTTAGCGTTTTTCCTCCATAAAAACGCAGCCGCCGCGGTCGGGTTCGAACCCGGGAACTCCGGATCAGTAGTCGAGCGCCCTAACCACTGAGCCACCGCGGCGGGGATATATGTATAGCTGCAGGTTCTAGGTTTCCACACACAGACATTTTTCGACAAACAGGACGCTCCAGCCTAACGCAGGCTCATGGCGCCACTGTTCCTGAGCCTGTCCTCGGGCACTCAGTTTTCCAGCAGTCGCCGCACACGAAGCGTCCTCTTTCTGTGGTCACAATCCTCCGGATGGCCCCAGTGCCCACTACCCTAAGGATACTCGTTTGTTTGCTCTCAAAGTTCCTTAGTCCTTCCACAGTAGCTAACTCCGAGCTGTTGACAAGGCAAACGCTATAAAAACGAGGATAAACATTGTTTAGCGGCATGCAGGAAGCAAACGTGAAGCATATTGATGGGATTGTCCGACGAGTTCGTGCCGAAGCAAGTGAAGTGAGCGTTAATTTCGGGGCGGCGTTATGAGCCCTTGATAAGGGGGCGGGGGGGGGGGGCAGCCTATCGAATGCGGAAAAATGGCGAGCAGTTTGGAGATCCCGGGGACGGGGCTGCGGGGCATGAGAGGAGGTCGGATGTCGCTTGATGCAGAACAGCAGACGAGAGAAGAAGCTGAAACCACGCGTCCGCGGTGTCGCGAATTCACACTCGTGCAGCTCAGAGCGCAGTTGGAGGTCGAACTGGGAGACGCATGTCGCGCAGTTGTCGCGGCTGGAGGCTCGAGTTGGCGGAAACACAACAAATATGAAGCTTCCTCAACACCCAGTGTCACGACCGCTGCATTAATAGTGCGTATTGTCCGACGGTCGTAGTTCGTATCTTGGGTCTTTGGGCGTTGCCAGTCAGCTAGTTCCCTGTCCATTTTTAATTGTCTAGAAGGTGTAGCGGTAAAAGCCAACACTCGGCTCAGAACCACGCTTTGACGCCGGAACTGATTGGCCCAAACAGCACTTTGTTGAGCCACCTGACGCTCTAGTGAGCCTACCATTGGCTGCTGCCTTGACTTGTATTATATTGTACGCAAGCGGTTTTGTCCTTGACAAATTTTTTAATCAAGGCATTTTCTTTCTTTCTGCATGCAATTCAGTGAAATTCGCTTTGTAGAGTGGTGTTGGTCTCATCTCCTCACTACGCTCTTTCTTTTAAAAAAAGAACACCATAGTTCTGGTCTCCAGAGTTACGCATTAAAAGTAAGATTAATCTTTGAACGTCATTTTCGTGAGAGAAAAAAATGGAAATGAAGCTAGATTGTTTGCACCAGCTATGATTGATGATTAGCGCGCTGGGATTTTTTTCCAAGCTCGCCGCGGACATATTCTCGGTGTGCTTCTTGTTGAAAATAAAACAAGTGAGATTTGTTCTATTTTTCCAGTTGCGCTATCCACGTCTGTATTTCTTGAATCCTGGCCTTCATTTTGCATTTGTCATCCCGGCTGTCACTGCATTTATCCGGTATCTGCAGCTCTTGACGCTGAGGGTTAAGTTTACTATTTCTTACTGCCTTTCAATCAGGCCGACAGCCCTTCTTGTGAACCTCACTTCGAGATCGAGAATAAAAATTTTATAATGCGCGATAGCGTAACGAGCTCGTTTCGCCGAAAATTCGGCGCCGGCTATTGTTCTGCGTAAGTCACAAAATTCCTGAATATAGAAAAATCAGAATGTGGAAGTAAATAACTAAAAATAGCCGCTATTGTGACTCGAACCGATGGCATCTGAATGCCGGGGAGGCACGCAACTCATAGGCCACGAAGACTTTCTTTTTCCAAGATGGTATTTACTACAGAGGTTATGTATGTACCGAAAAGGGATATATACAGATTATTTACAAAGCACACAGATAGTGACGGCACTACGCTAGCTAGACAAAAAACACGACAGCTAAAAGAGTGGCAAAATTAGACACCGCATCACCAGCGGAAACCAGTCCGGTAGAAAGTTCCTCTCATCATAAATGTCCCTGAGTTGGAGCATCATTCGACTCAAATGGCTTCTGGATGAAAAAAGAGGTTCATGCTTCCCAGCATGCGCGTTTTCCACCACCAATGAAGTCCAATCAGGAAAAACATGTCATGTCGTTTGTATTCAGCTTGAGTAGCCGCAAGTTAACAAACGGTGTAGGAATTTAAAACAAAGTTTTGTTTAGCATCCTCTGCAACACATCCCAAAACAAAATAGCATCCTTGCAGTTAACAAAACACTGTTCAATGGTTTCAGGTGAACAGAAGGCACAAAACTGTTTTTCGTATGGAGCCAAGTGTTAACGGGTAGAGCTTCGGTGTTTACTTTGTTGAAGAACGTTTCTGTGAAAGGAGGAATCGGCATCTTGCACACTCGCGTTAAAGCATCATGTCCCTTGAGGCCAAAGTACTCAGAACGATAAAACCGCGGCGAAAAAAGGATCGCTACAACATCTTTGTACAGACTCTTACGCGAAACAGAAAAAAGTACTCGTTAGAAAACCGTAATGTCAAGAACCCCACAGATGCACAGACTTCCTGCATAAAGCCCAGTAAAGGGGAGCGCTAAGTAAAATTAGAAGAAACCAGTAAGTTTGGAAACAGGTTCAAGAAATTAATCTGCAAGAATGTTCTAATGATCAGCTGGGGACAATCGCGAAAGAAAGAAAAAACGGGCAACTGTCTCACATACAGGTGAACTAGACCAATCCGCCGGCACAAACATGCCTGAAAAGATCACAAAACATCGGCTCGAAATTGGATGCCTCAACAAAAGCCCCTAATATCTGTTGAAGACGCTAGATGTAACGTCTTGAGCAGAATAAGGCCTGGAACGCGTAATAAATTTTTGTTGCCAGAAAGGTGATGCGGGCCTGAGCACGACAGAAAATTGAAACTCGATGTGGGACAAAAACTTTGAGGATAATGCTCGATGACCGGAACCCGCACCTTTCAATAATGTGCACTAGACATAAATGCATGAAATGAGAGGCCAATATATTTAGGCGGCACACACTACCATTCTGGTCCGGCATAACGGAGTGGTATTGAGCTCCATAAACCGAACCACAGGCCAGAAAGTTTGGAGCGATTCATCTGAGCGCAAGAGAAGATGCCAAATTGATACATTCTCGTTACAACTTGATCAATGCTGTGCTTGACAAGACAGAAAAAAGCAAGATTGTCAGCATATGCAACCACTTTGATTTCATAGCCCAAAACAGAGAAGCCACGAATATTACTGTTACTCACAAGACTAAAATAATGCGAATCCACTTAAAAGGAAAAAAATCAGAGGAGACATCGGACAGCCTTCTATCACAAAACAGCGCATTGGCACATGGATTTATAAGTGAACGTTTACAATTAAGCGAGCGGAACAATTGCTGTTGCGAAGCTGCACCCCTTTAAGTACAGTAGACCCAAGATTTGCTCGCTCTAAAAGGAAAAACAGGAATAAATGGCGAACACGGTCAAACGCATTCGCAAGATCGATCTGAAGCAAAAGAAGCTGATCATTAGAGTAGAAGCAAGTTTGGAGAATTGTACGCGCAACGTGTACACTATTTTGAATTGAGCGGCCACTTAAACCGCTTGTTTGATGAGTGCTAATGAGAACCGGCATTGCGAATTGTAGGCGATTTTACAAAGTTCTAGATAAATTTTCCAAAGTCATGGGCCTATAGCTCTCCATTGAGCGCAGTTTTTCGCCATCAGTACTTTTTGAATTACACTACGAACACTGGTTGGTTCTAACGGAATAAAAGCGGACCTGATAAATGTGCTGTGATGTTTGACATCATGAAGTGTACTTTCGTACTGATGCATACATGAGTAATACCTTCGCAGCGCTACAACACGATTTAGCGCTCCACTAGTAAAGGCGAATTTTAAGCGTCCTCCAATTGTTCACAAAAGTTTCAAGCAGCTTTTCTTCGCTGTAAAATAAAAGTGCCGGCTCTGCTATTTTCTTGTACAGTGTACCATGAAATGTCTACAGTGTACCATGAAATGTCGCTGCATTTCATACACTACTAACGCACTAAAATATTTGCAATATAACATGTTGACGATGATGTCCAAAAAATATTCCTCCTAAAGCTATGTCACTCCCGCGCCATCAGATAAAGATGTTGATTGGCCTTCATTAAACCAGCACAATAGATTGTCCTGTCGTACGCCTGGTCGATGAATACACCTCCTCTCCATTTTGACATGAGTTTTTCAATCCACGCCTGCCTTTTCTGAACTATGGACTAAAGCTGCGTTCTCCGTTACGCCTGCCCCTGCGTCTCGCAGGTTTTCGCAATCGACTGAGGCAGCGCGTTGCATTCAAGAACCGGTTCTCATTGTCATCCGTTCAGAACGAGTGCCTTTGCTGTGGCTGCTGCGAGATAATCGATAGTGAGCTGGATGCATTCCATTGTGTCGTTTGCGCAAAAATGTGAGCTATGCTCAGCACTCAACCTCGTTGACATTGCATTGTTGACGGCGATCAAAAGTGTCCATCGTTGGGGACAGCGACTGCTAGTTCTTATGGTTTCTATGGCGCTATTTATTTAATACCAATTGAAACGAAAGTTCTCGGAGCGAAGGTAAAGAACAGCACCACAAATGAAGTAAATAGAAAAAAAGCGGTGGGCCTTCCTAGGCCCACACTGTTAAAGCTGCCCATGGTTGAGGCCAGTAGCACAGGGCATTAGATTGGAGATCAAGATTTGAAGACCGAAGAGCTTCACATGTAGTGAAAATTTTTGAGCTGTTTCGACTTGCAGTGCCCAATATTATGCCGCACTGTTTTTTAGCGCTTCATAATTGTGACTATAATTACAAGCTAACGAGGTGCGTTCTATGTTTTGGTTCCCACGCGAAAGCCGGTCAGATTTTTCTGGAGTAATTGTACCCGGCAGCAATTGTGTCTACGATGTATGTTAGAACGATGCTTCCGACTAAAATTAAGTTAATCCTTTATAATTCAATTTTCGCTCCCCATATTAACTACTGCAGTCTTGTATGGACGGACACAACTCAATCCAACCTTACCAAATTGATGCTATTAAAAAAGAAAGCAATTCGTCATGTAGCAAATGCCTCATATGACGCCCATACAAGAGAACTTTTTGCTTCGTTTAATGTACTCCCCATACACCACATACATAAACTTAACCTCATTATGAAGTACAAACACAGTGTTCAAACTAACAACAAAACTTTCCTCAACTTATGTAATTTACATCGACCTTTAGAAGTGCCCTACATATTCAGAAACAGAGAACACTGGTCTATACCTTCTTCCCGCACTAATCAGGGTCGGCACATGCTGCAGTACCACATGCCTACATATTTGAATTTCCTACAAAATAAAAATATAGATATACATAACCTTAGCAAATACAAGTGGCAGAAATACCTTATTCTTGAAGACATATGAGTTTAATTATGTTTCTCCGACACAAACTGCTTTTGTATTGCGGATGTATTGTATCTTTTTATCATCGTCCTTTTTCCTGCTTCTATTATGTGAACTTGTGTACACCCGATTAGATTTGACCCTTTGGAGCTGTTGACGCGATTTTTTTTTGTTTTCCTGCTAGATATGTTTCTTTCATTTTCTGTGCGTTGAATTCTAATCTTCATATGTATAAATAGTCTGCGACGAGTTAACACAGATACATGTTCATTTCTCACATCAAAACTATTTCAGATATAGCACCTGTCTTACTGCACATTCCATTGCATACTTTTTTTTCGCTGGTTCTAAGTCCTGCATATATATATATATATATATATATATATATATATATATATATATATATATATATATATATATACACATATATATATATATATATATATATATATATATATATATATATATATATATATATATATATATATATATATATATATATATATATATATGTATATATGTGTGTGTGTATATATATATATGTAATAACGTGACAGTCTGTTGGCCTTGTCAATTAGGGGTGGGAGCCTCGTCAAGCTACTGAGTTTGTGGCTTTTTGCTCCTACCCTAGCATTTTTTTCTGTTCTTCAGGACAAAAAACGCTGAATAAAGTTGATTGATTGATTGATTGATATTCGACGACGTATTGGGCGTCTTTTCTCAAATCTTCATTTGTCGCTATCGCCGACAGCGATATATATATATATATATATATATATATATATATATATATATATATATATATATATATATATATAAACATATGAAGGGAGCCAACTGTCACCGAAACCAAGGTGCATAGGGGAATGTTTTTTTTATGTGTACCGCTAATCAGTGGGATAAGAGTACTTAAATAAATCTATCGATTAAAGAAGATTACTTATAAAGCAGCTGCAGATTGGACAGCCGTCGCCGTAGTTCAGTTGATAAGAGCACCGGACGCGATATTCGAGGGTCGTGGGTTCGGATCCCACCGGTGGCATGGTTGTTTTTTCTGCTGCTTTATAAGTAATCTTCTTTAAGCGATAGATTAATTTAAGTACTCTTATCCCACTGATTAGCGGTACACATAAAAAAAAACATTCCCCTATGCACCTTGGTTTCGGTGACAGATGGCTCCCTTCATATCTTTGTCAAAAACGAGTCCGTCATCTCCTTTACCTTGTCTGCTAATTGTTTAACGTGGGTCTCGGTTCTGGCAGTCTTGATGCCATAGGTAGCATAAGAGGGCTCTCGCACAGTTTCCGCCCTCGCCATTAGACGACGTTCCACGTCACCCTCGCGGTAATACAGGACGTGCTACGTCCGCCGCTATGAATGAGGGTGGCGCTGGCGAACACACTCAAGGTTTGCTTACACACAATAAATATAAACACCCACGAGAGCAGCAGATTGGGCAGCCGTCGCCGTTGCTCAGTTGGTAAGAGCACCGGACGCGATATTCGGAGGTCGTGGGTTCGGATCCCACCAGCGGCATGGTTGTTTTTTCTGCTGCTTTATAAGTAATCTTCTTTAAGCGATAGATTAATTTAAGTACTCTTATCCCACAGATTAGCGGTACACATAAAAAAAAACATTCCCCTATGCACCTTGGTTTCGGTGACAGTTGGCTCCCTTCATATGTTTGTCAAAAACGAGTCCATCTCCTTTACCTTGTCAGCTATATATATATATATATATATATATATATATATATATATATATATATATATATATATATATATATATATATGTGTGTGTGTGTGTGTGTTGTGTGTATCAGTGGCATAATATTACTTAGATTAATAAATCGCTTAAAGAAAATTACTTATAAGGCAGCAGAAAAAACAACCATGCCGCCGGTGGGATCCGAACCCACGACCTCTGAATATCGCGTCCGATGCTCTTTCACACACACACACACACACACACATATATATATATATATATATATATATATATATATATATATATATATATATATATGTGTGTGTGTGTGTGTGTGTGTGTGTGTGTGTGTGTGTGTGTGTGTGAAAGAGCATCGGACGCGATATTCAGAGGTCGTGGGTTCGGATCCCACCGGCCTTATAAGTAATTTTCTTTAAGCGATTTATTAATCTAAGTAATATTATGCCACTGATACACACAACACATTAAAAAAAATATCGTTCCCCTATGCACCTCGGCTTCGGTGACTGTTACCTCCCTGCACACACACACACACACATATATATATATATATATATATATATATATATATATATATATATATATATATATATATATATATATATATATATATATATATATATATATATATATATATTGGACGTATTGAGCGTCCTTTCTTTCATTTGTCGCTATCGCCGACAGCGACATATATATACATATATATATATATATATATATATATATATATATATATATATATATATATATATATATATATATATATGTGGGCAGTAGTTCAGGGTATAAATGTTTCTTGTTTACAGGCTGCATTTCACGTGGCATCGACATCTGCGGCCGTGCTGTCAACCTTGGAGTTGTTACCTTGGATGGGTTTGTCAAACAAAACACTGATTAGGACACTATCGAAGTTTTCAACACGTTCATCATGAGTGCCGACTCATATTGGACTGCACTGCATTGCGAAATGAAGCTTCATCAAATGTCCAGCCTTTAGCGTATTGTCATAAGATTTTTCTGTCTCAGTAAAATAAAGACAAAGGTCGCGCTAGCGCGAGCGCGTAGTTTATATCACAGAGTTCACATCAGTTTACACAACAGCGCTTTCGCAAGCATCAGTGAACCCGTGCTGTAAACACACCTAATGCAACACCACGCTACAAGCCATATTGAAACGTCCTAGTCAGTGTCGCGTGGAACTAAATCGTGGCGTTCATGTTGTGGTGGCGCGGAAGACGAGCTGGTGTGACGCCTACCAGCCAAGTGGCTACCGGTTTTGTAGAGCAGTGCGCTTTTGTTTCGGGGAGATTATGCTGAGAAAGATCAAGCTCCTTAGTTACTTGACTTCATCAATGCAAACATGGCTTTGCGTGCTTATACTTACTACACCTACACAGACACGAGCAGTGGGCCCGAGGGGGGTTTCGGAGCACTGAGCAGAACCTTAAGAGCACGCATCACACTCGATAACAACAAACGTTGCGCGAGGCCCTGCTCGCGTACACGCGATGATTCGCTACTCTCAGGGAACAGCTGCGCGTGGTCAGCGGGGGAAGGCGTTTCATGTATAGCTCTCGCTGTAAAAGAATTGCATACTTTCGGCAGCTAGATTAGAGTGTTCCTGGCTCTGAGAGGTTGGATATGTGGTAAGACAACTTATGGATCATCCAACAGCAACCATTGAAACTTCCACGACATCTAGGTACCACACGTTGTATAGCCATGGATCGCCTATTGAGCTTTCTGCTGTGCATGGTTTTTCCAGGACGTATTTGATGTTAACGTATAGAGAGTTTAAACATGTGGCTCTGCTCTAGTGATATAAATGTAGAATAGGAAGAAAACGTGCGAAAGGTACGTTAAACATTGTGTTTATGTTACGCAATTTTCAGGGAAACTAATCATATATATGGCTCCTATGGACAAGAATTATCTCATTTGCAATATGGAAAAACATTTCTGAGGAGTGAAATAAATGGGCAGTTCTGCGGCACGGCACACGGGGCTTTTTTCAAAGGCATTTTCAAATAGCCTTATCGCATTACCGTCATTCTCCCGTCGGGCCACGGCACTGCGTTTTAGCTCAGCCGCTGGAAGAAGGCAAAGTGCGATGCACGTACTCCTGTAAGAAAATTCAACGCAGCACTGACAGGGCATGAATCGATGTGATGAACATTAATGACTGAGGCATCCGCGGCCGAGAACCTCGCTAGACTGCGAATAAAAGTCATTGTTTGAGAAAAGAGTAAGGCAGCTTTATCTGTGTCTTTTGAGGAATGGTGTGCGAAGACGCTTCCGAATTACATTGCATTGCATTAGAATGAAACAATTACTTGGTATTTCCTTTGTGTAGAATGTTCTAAGAATTCCAACAGCTCTGTTTCTTGAATAAGCTGACTGGAGAGAAGGACGAAAGCAGACAGCTACCAGACGTGGTGCCCTTAGCGTCGTTTCGTGCTTGTCACTACTTAGCGCATTCAAAAACATAGCAATGCAATACCAACCAGCTTCTTTCGTTGCTTTGCTGAATTGGAACCATAGGGCGGTAATCGTTGTATGAGATGAAAAGAACAGCAGCTGGATTTAAAGGCAAATGAGACTTATGTCTTAAAAAAACTAAGAACATGCATCATATCACATAGATATGACTAGCGCTGAGAGATGATCCTAATCATGGCTGTTCTACACGAAGCGCTCTACATAATGTCCC
Source organism: Amblyomma americanum (assembly GCA_030143305.2). Taxonomy (NCBI): domain Eukaryota; kingdom Metazoa; phylum Arthropoda; class Arachnida; order Ixodida; family Ixodidae; genus Amblyomma; species Amblyomma americanum. Next base: position 1,321 of record JARKHS020016359.1, on the reverse strand, counting down.
ATGAGGTGGAAAGGGCAAATAGCTGATTGATCTCTTTTTGATATCACTGTCAATCGATTAACCTTTGTATTTCGATTTTCATTTGATTAAAAGCGTCTACACATCTATACGTTAGCATTCTCTTCATATTCATGTAACGGTGTATTTTCAGACAATGTTTCTTCCGAGGGATGAGAAAAAATTTGGGCGATGCCAAGTCGGAGCATTAGAAAGGCCGAGGCAATGCGCGTAGTGCTTCACCAGAAAGTCCCTTATTGTACGAGCTTTTGACTCGGCACATATTTGCAGGAGAAAATGCAGCTATTGGCGGGCTCAGGCTCATGTCCCACTATAAACCCCTTCCCTGAACAGTACTTTCACATAAAATTCAGTCCTTCTAGTGTCCGGTGGGCACAAGCTACCTTTGTACCACACTCTTTGAGGCAAAGAAGACGATTACCCTTCATCTGACTTTTGAATTGCCCATTCGTGTTTGCTCTGGTTGAGGAGAGGCACGGGTATGCTGCTCTGTGCTTTGGCTCCTGGCCCGACCAAGTTTGTCGGTGGGTTAACACGTTCTTACCCCATTCTTCGGAGGTTTATTATTTTATAGAACTGTTGCTGCGAGAGGTGGCGTATGGGAAGCAAACTGACTTCAACCACCTTATGTGTTTGCTTTGCATGAATTTCACACGGTACCGGGGTAAGTTTGCATTTCACTTCCACTGAAGCATGGTTGCAACGCTTCGATTGTCTGCAACCTATTCTTGGCGGTGCAATTTCCTTGCCTGTGTGAGCTGGCCAGAAAATAAATGTGAATCATGATTAAACGAAAATTATTGGGCACACTTTTGTTACGAGAACATGTCTCTACACTTTCACATTATTTTGCTTCTGAACTCGTTTGCATCCCTCACATGTCATAGGTAAACTTCCAACAGCATGACCTTTATTTTTACCTTCATTTAAGAGAGCACATCCTTAGCTTTAACAGTGGTAACTATATTAGAACGAAGGAGATACATACAGACCACAATTATGTACAGCCGTGGCCAGAAGCATTAGCTACGCATGGTCTGCTTTTGAGCAAGTGTCGAGAACACCAGGCAACCTTAAAGGCCAAAAGGTCTTCATAAGCTCGAATGAGGATTTTTCTCGCCTTACACAAGTTTACAGCTTCATGCGTTCTTTGAGTGTTCCATTGCATTGCTCAAAAACAAACCATAATCCTGACAACGTGAGGGCCTGTACGCATGATTAGGGCTAAAATGCAAATGGACAGCAAATGATAAGCTTTGAGAATCAGCATTGTGCAGTCAGAAATAATTGTGCTAGATATATA
>JARKHS020016358.1:0-12941 GCA_030143305.2 Amblyomma americanum | reverse complement strand
TGAGTACTGTGCAGCAGACGTAGGTTGAGGGGAACAGCACATGTAGGTTCAGGATAACAGCACACCTATATATAGGCTCAGGAGTGCAGCAGGCCTAGGCCATTCCGCGCGCTCATCAGGTCGGCTGTAAGACGTCGACCCCCGAGACCGGTGGCGGGCGGCAAGCAGCAAAGCGGCGGCATGCAGAGGTGGGAGACGGGGGGCGACGCTAGAGGGCGCTCGGCTACAAACTACAGCTGCAGCGGTCGGGCGAAGAGAAAACTCCCGCCGCCGCCAAAGACCGTTGCGCGCAAAAGACGAATTGCCGATGGGAGACAAATGGGGAACTGCGGTCGGCGCCATTAATTAACGTCTCGCGGGGACCGCTCCCACTGCGAAGACGCGGGGGGGGGGGGGGGGGATGAAATGGAGGAGGCCGACCCAAAGCGCCGGCGCGGACGCAGCGCAGACTCGGCCCAGTTGCGAAGCGAGCCCTGCGCTGCAGGAAGCCGCGCCGAGTTGCGATGCGCTTGCGAGGATTTGCGGCCGCGTCTGTGAACTCGGTATCGACCGCGTTTTTGAGCGGGGCTTGGCTTGGCTTTGTTACTGGGAGACACGTGTCGTTTGATATGCTTATATATGCGAGGGTGAGACCCAACCTAGCTCGAAACTAGCGACCGAGTTAAACGGCGGGCGTGTGTCGACGGTGACGCATATTTCATTCCGTGGGACCCGTTGTTTGAGCGTTCAAAGGCGTAGTTTGGCAATTCGGTGGTGGGCCATTTGACTCGCCGTATACACTCACTCACAGCGGCCGCAGAAAAGGGAAAAGTATAAGTAGCACGTTACAGAATGCAAAATACTTGATTTATTTCCACAAACAAGGAGGTACAATGAGGGGAACGAGGGGAAAATGCCTTTTGCGAGGTACAGCCGTACCTTGAGGGTATCATAAATAAATTTATACAGAATAAAAAGTGATCTCGGACCATTCTTGCTGTGTTCTTACTTTATTTTCAAAACAAGTTTCGATCTCGAGACATGTTGATAAGGATCCGGTACCTCTCGATGGACAAGGCGCAAAGTAATTCTTGGAATACCGAGTTAGACATTAGTTTTTTGCTGAGCTGTAATCATTCTCATTTATGAGCAGTGCACAAACCTCGAGGTGGAAATTCCGGGTCGTCGATAGACAACTAAGAAATAAATCTTCACCGTTTTATCCTCCGGAGATGCGAGCGAGAGCAAGAAAAAAAAAAACCTCAATTTTTGAAACACGCTATACGTGCATGTTTATCGTCAAGAACGGTCAAGTGGTGAAAAAGCGGCGTACAGAATTTAAAAGTTCCGAATTCTTCTCGCCGTCTATTCAAATCGTTTTTTTTTTTTTCATGTACAACGAAGAGTTTTCGTCATTTTCTCGCCAATACAAGCGCTGACCGCGCAACAAAGAAACAAAAATTACCTTCCCTTTCTGAACGCATGCAGCGGCTGCCAGAGTTGTGGTTTCGTCAAATGTGAGAGAAGATCCAAAACTGCGCAAACGCTGGTCATCACCACTTGAGGCAGCTAAGTTGTGAGAGCAAAGCACTGACCACAACGGTTATCCTAGCCCGGAGACGGGGAATTCTGCTTCCTGACGTCACAACGCGGGGCAGTTGTAACAATAAAAAAGTGCATGATTAAATGCAAGAAACTAGGAGAAATAAATGACACGAACAAAGATACCCATCTATAGTGTGTGAGTGCTCGCGCCTAGTGCGTGCGCTTCTCAAGTTCAGTGACAAACCAATTTCTTCGCGTCGATTGAGGCTCCCTGAGCGCTCAGCACGCGCGCTATACCAGACAATTAGGTTTCCGCATACGTCCTTGTGGAGGGTGCGACGCATATATGTACTCTGCCTACTATAAGAGGCACACACAACGACTGCGACTGCCGGTAAAGGGATTAGAGGTGTGGGAGAGACCGCGCTAGGCGCGAAACAATGATTAATACCCCCAATTAGCGCACTTTGCCGCGCTGCAAAAGCGCTACACCCCTCGCGCGGCGGCACGGAGCGGCCAAGAGAGACAAATGCTCCCGGTCGGGCCCGCTTTCTTTCGGGTGCTGGCGTTTAATAATAGCATCGCGGAGGTCCCATTTCCGACTCCCGCCGCGCCGGGCGCGTGGCCGATGTCGCGGAGAGCGACACCCGTTTTTCTGGTCGCGCACCCCTCGCGTGTGCAGAGAACGGTGCCAAGAAATGTTCGCGGACGACAACGACGAACGCTGCGCATGCGCGATGACGTCTGCACTTTCGCAGGAACTGCCGCCTGTGGTCGGCCTTCACAGAGCCTAGCCCGCTTGATGTCGATTGTCGTACAAAACCAATTGCCTGTTGTTGCAGGTCCTTGTGTCATCAGGCGCTAGACCGTCTATAGTATATAGATGCTTAAGTCCGTCGATGTGTGAGCGCTGTATGTTTGTTCTCCGCTCCCTCTCCTCTTCATCTTTTCGTCCTTCTGTCGCTCTCCTCCTATAGTGGGGGGCAGCGACGTGTGCTTTTTTCACTTTGCTCTCTTTCCTTTCTCTTCGTTCTCTCTCTTCCCCTGTACTCTGAAGTTATATATACACTCGCAACCGCCAGGTTCCAAGCGCCTTTTGCAATAAACGCCAATTCACGAATCCCTGTTTGAGAACTAGAATAATGGTAGTATGACTTCGGTTCCTAAAAAAAAATGCAGCTTTATGTGTTCTGATTTTTATTTTCTCGGTGGGAGTGGTCGGTGTTGTCAAATTAAGAGTGAGTCTTTAATGAAACAGCAGAGGTCTGCCTCCTGGTTGTTGGCCTGGCATGCTACTCCAGGTTGTCAGATCGCTTGTCGTATATTTCACACTGATGTGATTACAGGTCCGCCCGCAATATCTGACCTCAGTATATGCATAATGAACAACAAGGAAAGTTAAACACGTGAAACCTAACTTCGAACGTTACATCACGAGAGGGATGTCGTTGGTGAACATCTTTCTGACAAAACTTGATTGCACTTTTCGAACTGTGCGATTCCACCGTGCAGGAAGAGGCTGCTGAGCGCATTCAAAGCCACTTCCAACGCGAACGTCATCGCCGAACGTGTTCCGTCGCCGTTTTTCCCACAAGCACCGCATTCGTCCCGACACGAAGCGCGTACATTCATCAGGCGCGGCCGAGCGACAATGTTCGAAGCGAGAGGGAAAGAAAAAGGCCGGCCGTCTCTCCCCGCAGCGGACGCCCTCTCCTCTCGCGACTCGCTCAGTGCCACTCAAGCGCCGGCTTAACTGCACTCGAATGGAAATCTAATGGCGCCATTATCAGGCCCGTCTGGTGCGCCAAGTACACTAAAGGGGGGCTACCCCAGGAATTGCGGGGCAAGGTCGTCTCGGCGGCTTATATAGTATGTACTCCTTACGTAGAGGCTGCGCGGGGAAGCCCTCCGCAAGTCGAGGCGAAAGCCTGTGTGGAGAGCCATCTGGAAAGAACGCGCTATTACGACCACCCTACCGTCATAACCACGCATCTTTATACACACGCTGTTTCTAGCTCACACAACCGCTCGCCGACTTACATCGTCAACGACGACGACGCTCATGTGTACAGTATGTGAATACGTGCGTAAACATTCGCACCGCCGGAAGGGAAAGAAGGGGGGGATATAGCCCTAGCCTTGCCCGCGCCCTCTCGTGAACGCGCGTAATAGTGCGTGTATCCATATCGCCGACGGATGGTTGGCGCGAAGCAAAGCACAGAGCGGGGGCGCGCGCTCTCTCTCTCTCACACACACACACACACACACTCGTAATAAACCGAACGGGGCGGGCGGCGTGCTGCTGGCGCGGCTTAAACGGTCGCTATTTATAACTCTCGAGATACGTACTCTCCTCTTTGCGGCGTTAACAGTTCCGCGCCAACCGCGGAGACCGACCGACCGCTTGCTGCCGCTATGCTATACACAAGCAGTGGAAGCAGAGAGTGAAAAAGAGCTTTTCCCTTTCGGCCGCGCGGTTGGGCCATTTGTATGAAAAATCGCCGTCGTTTTGTCGCCCTCCTTCTCGCCTCATTCTTCCCCCCCCCCTCCCCCTCTGGAGTGCGATTTATTTCCCTCGCCAGTGCCACCCTTACCCTTTTTCCTTCCGAGGCAGCTATATCATCTCAGTGTAATATGTGTAACCTCTTTTCCGCCGCGTCTTCACCCCCTCCCATCTCCTCTAGCCCCCCATTCTTGATGGCGGAATCATTCTTCGCTGCAAAAAAAGAGTGCCACTAATTTCTTTTACTACGTTACTCCGACCGCGATAAGTGATGCCCGCAGCCGCTGTGATCCGGCTCCCCTCGCCGTTGCGGCGAGCGGAACGCAGTTCCTCCGGCCGCAGACGGTGTGTATCTATAGGGTTCGGGGAACGCGGTAGGAGAGAGATTTCGGAAGATAAAAAATGCTGTTCAGCTCTTTCGCTTCCGCTTGAGTATTCGTTTTTTTATTATTGGTTTAACGGCTCTTCTGGCTTTCGCTTTTCAATGTCAGTGTTGCCTCGGCTTGAAGATTTGCCTTGCAGATTATTCCGTGTTCATTGTTTTCGCCGTTACCACATGCGCGCACGTTGATGAAGCAGTAAGAAACAAGTTTAATCTGAAGTCAGTGGGAGATGCCATTGTACTCCAGCGGACATCAGTGTGCTAACGATGATGATGATAATGAGCAGGTCTCATTGGATAGCCCCAATATGAACCTCACGGAAGCAGCAGGCACACTCCAGTCAGGCGCGAACCGCGATAGGTAGGAACGTATATGGTTTGGTTCATGGGGGTTTAACGTCGCAAAGCGACTCAGGCTGTAAGGGCGCAGTAAAGATAGGTTCGTTCTTCTTGGTCGTGGTGAGATTTCGTATAACTCGTATACCGGGCTCCACCACCGGGTGCCCCACCGTCCGAGACGAGACGGTATAACAGACGAGATCCGGCAAAACTTGACTGAAGGAAGGAAAACTGAAACTTTATACAGGAATTCACATATTTACAACAGAATAAACGGCAAGCATGATTACATGGGACTGGCTAAGGGAAAATCTTCCCTCCTTGGCATCGCCAAAGATGCAAGGGATCTCAATCTAGCTCAGAACGCCTTTTCCCGGCTCCGGACCTGGTTTTAAAGACCTAGGAGACTGGCCCACCCCTTGCATCACCCAATCACAAACAACTAACACCTGATTGGTTCAAAAACTGTATGGCACGCCTTCCCGCTTCGGCAAGGTTCAAAACCCTTTCCCTAAAATGCCCAACACGAAAAGAACATCAAAATAGCTATACGAACATGGCATTCCGGGAATAGACACTCGAAATGATTGGCCCACCAGGTTTAGGTGGCACGCCCCATGCCTTCACAGTATTGCTCACACTCTCGCCCCCAGAAGAAAAAGCAAAAACAACCTCCCATTGTGCCCGCAGGTGCAATCGTTTTCCTTTGACTCTCGTCCGGCCCGCAGCTGTTCCGCACTTAGTCCTGTCATCGGGCCACAGCGGGGCGCCTCTCGTGCGCATACGCGGCTTAGCTTGCCGCTGTTACGGACGAGGCGCGACAACATTCCGGGCGGGTTCAAACAACTGGGAGTCGTCTCTCGACAGATGCTTCAAGGAGGCGCCGGCGTGTCCGCGGTGCCACTAATGCACGCGGCGGCGTCAACGAGGGATCCGCATCTGTTGTTTACGGGGGTTAAAATGGACGTCCGCCGCCCGGGACAATTCCCCGAAACCGACGTCCCCATTAGCTCACGGCACGGGACCCCCCCGCGAGACGCAACGACAGTGTGTCGGGTGCCGGCAAGGGCGGCGGGCCGCGGCGCCGCGAGCCATCGGCGGTGGACGCGGCTGTGTTTGTTTAAGGCGAGCAGCTAAATGCTCCCGCCTCGGAAAGAGACCCCGTTTTCCCGTAATGAAACCTGCGCGAGGGCAGCGTCGGCCTTTCGGTCCCCGCGCAGCGTTGTGCAGCGCAGGTGCCTGACCTTCGAAGCCGAGTGGGCCCCCATTAGGGCTGTTCATCACTGTCGCAGAGACAGCAGGAACCACAATGTGCCGGAAGTGGCGAGAGTGTGTTGGGGACGCGTCCTGGCAGCCCACGGACTGGGCGCGTGATCGACCTCACAGTGATTCAACGCAGCTGCCCATTCGATCCCTTCACACGCCCCCCCTAAGATTCTACCAGGGGCCCAAATGGCACCTTGTAGAATTATAACACAACGAGGGATCCCTTTTCGCCTATAAAATCGCTCTGAGGGCGACCTAAGTAGTGGGGATACTACTGCAAACACATCGCAACGCTGCAAACAAATTGCGACACTGCAAACAAATTGCGACACTGCAAACACATTGTGACACTGCAAACACACTGTGACACTGCAAACACATTGCGACACTGCAAACAAATTGCGACACTGCAAACACATTGTGACACTGCAAACACATTGTGACACTGCAAACACATTGCGACACTGCAAACACCCAAACGAGCGGATTACACCGCAGTTCCAGTTACTGCCACAGCACACGTCACTGGGTTTGCTCTTTGGTACACATGTCCTCTCTTCCTTGCCCCCCGGCGTGATCATTGCTGTCTGCCTCCCAGCTGTCGTTCGGCAACCTAGACAGCGCGTCAGCGTTACCGTGAGCGCTCCCTTTCCTGTGTTTTATTGACACATTATATCTCTGTAGGGCAAGTGCCCAACGCGTCAGCTTCGCTCCCTGAGGCGTGGTGAGAGTAAGAAAGGAGAGGGGGTTGTGGTCAGACACCACAGTAACCTGAGCGCCGAACAACCAGAGGTCGAACTTCCCCAGCCCCCAGATGACTGCAAACGCCTCTCTTTCTATGGTTGACCATCGAGCCTGCGTTGGAGAAAATCTGCAACTCGCGAACGCAATTGGCCGCTCGGAGCCATCCGCGGCCCACTGGGAGAGACAGGCTCCCGCCGCAACCGCTGAGGCGTCCGTGTACAGCCAAAACGGCTTGCCAGCATCGGGCGTCCCGAGAGCCGCAGCTTCACAGAGTGCCGCCTTGAGTCGCTGAAACGCACTTGCAGCTTCCGCGGGCCACGGAATTTTGTTAGGAATCCTTTTCCCCGTTAGCTCTGTCAGCGGCGCTGCCACCTCCGCATAGTTGGGCACATAGCCCCGGTAATAACCGCACAGCCCGAGCACGCTACGGAGCTCTTTCTTCGTTTTCGGTGCCCTCAGTCCCCTAATGGCTTTCAATTTTTCGGGATCGGGTGCGTGATTTCCCGAGCCCACTATGTGTCCCAAGTAACGGATTGACCCTCTCGCCACCTGACACTTTTCCAGCTTAACTTTTAGGTTCGCCCTCTCTAACGCTGCGAAGACGGCGTGCAAGTGTCGTATGTGGTCAGGCAACGCCTCGCTGAACACGGCGATGTCGTCTAAGTACGCACACGCGTAGGCAGAATGCGGGAGTAAAAGCTCGTTCATGGCTCTTTGAAACGTCTGGGCCGCGTTTTTCAGCCCAAACGGCATTACCGTCCACGCAAACTGCCCCCGATGGCAGACAAAAGCAGTGAGTAGCTGAGCCGACTGTGCCAGGGGCACCTGCCAATACCCTCTTCTAAGGTCGAGGAGCGTAATGTACTTAGCCCTTCCTACGCTCAGAATGAGCTCCTGCTGCAACGACATCGGGTAGGCATCTGCCACTGTCCCCGCATTGAGCTTTCTAAAGTCCACACACATTCTCATCGACCCGTCCTTTTTGGGGACACAGACCACGGGATGGGCGTGGGGGCTTTCGCAGGGAAAAATCAGACCCATCTCAAGTAGCTCATCTACTTGCTTGCCCACTTCGCCTTTTAGGCTTGCGGGTATTCGATAAGGGTAACCTGACCTCGGTGTGAAGCCCTCCTCTAAAACGATCCTGTGTTCTCCTATTTTCGCTACTCCCGGCTTGTCGTCGAATAGGCCTCGGTGTTCGGTGAACACTTTGCGAATGAGGTCGCCTTCTTCCGCCTTCAGATGGGCCGTCATGTCCTTGGGGAGGACCGATACTGTAGCCCGCGTTGACACCGATCGAGGCACGTACTCTACTTCGCCAAACGCCCTGTCCTCATCAAATATCACCCCAACTGTCATTACGCGCTTCTGATACGGCCGTAGTTTGCTGGCGTGTACTAATTTTCGGGCACCTCCTGGCATCTGCACGAAGTACGAGTGTTCGCGATACTTTCCGTCAACGCTGCCCGGCCCTTTCCACTGCGGGAACATTTTTCCAGGACGTTGCTCGTCAAACACCAGCACACTGTCTCCTATCTGAAAAGTTTTGTCCTTCGCCCGCCTGTTGTACTGGGTCGCGTACGCGTTCTGCTGCTTCGAGCTCACTAATTGTGCCACCTCCGCTGCATGCTCTAGGCGCCTCTTCAGCTCCCGCATATACTGTGATGGGGACGGCCCCAGCATAGCTGGTACACTTATCTGTCCCGCCCAGCTGCGCTTTAAAACCACCAGCGGACCGGTTGGTTCTCGCCCGTACAGCATCTGGAACGGGGCGACGCCCGTCGTGTCATGTGGTACCTCGCGGTACGCCCATAACAAGAAGGGCACAAACTTGTCCCATTCCTTTCCTTCCTCCTGGATGATATGATACAGCATGTTCTTAAATGTCCGGTTCCAACGTTCGACCGCGCCGTTACTTTCGGGGTGCCCCGGCGTTGAAAACCTTGGCGAGCAGCCTAGCCTCTTCAGAAACTCTTGTGTGAGTTCGGCCGTAAAGTTTGTCCCGCAGTCTGAGGCGACTACTTCCGGAATTCCCGTCCGGCTGAACACCGTCAGGAGCGCGTCACAGGTGGCCTTCGCACTGAGGGAGCGCAAGCACACCACCTCAGGCCATCGTGTGCACAAATCGATGATGCACAACGCGTACCTGTGACCCCTTCCTGAGGGTGGATCCAATGGACCTATAACGTCGACGTTGACCTGTTCGAACGGGTATCGAGGCCTCGTTAGCGGTTCTATCGGCACTCTGTCCGTCTGGCGACGATCCGCCCTTGTCTGGCACCCATGGCAGCTGTTACAGTATGCCCTTACATCCCCTTCAATACCTGGCCAATAAAACGTGTACTTGATTCGCGCCTTAGTTTTCCTGAATCCAAGGTGACCGCCCCAGTTTGATTCATGGGCTAACCTAAGTACTTCTTGACGTCGGGATTTAGGGAGCACCAGCTGCATTACTGGTTGCCCAAGCAAGTTTTCCTTATGGTAGAGGAGACCGTCTACTTCAGTTATGCCACCTTTCCCAGCCCTGGCGTTTTTCCACACTTCTTGCAATGTGGCGTCATTGCGCTGCTCCTCCCTGAAAACCGCCGAGGCGCTGCTTTCCTCGGTTACACTACGAGCTGTGTCTTCGGCGATTAGTGCGCCGCTCTCGCTTGCCCTGCCGACCACCGCGTGCACTTCCGCGTGGGGAGTTACGCCCTCCTTGACTGGTTTCTCTTCTAGCGGCCCGTGTAACTTGTCCCGTTCCACCCCCACGTGGTCTGCCACCTGACCGTCGTTCGCCTCTACTAGCCCTTTCATATCACACTCCTCCCTCAGTGACTCCCATGCTTCCTCCGAAAGCAAACAGTCCGTTCTCGACGCTAGCTTGTCGGTCAGAGCGCATACCACTGGCACCGCTTCTTTAATCTCGGAGAAAATGCCTGCCCCGCGGTTTAACATCAGGGGCACAACTGCAAGCTTAGCCCGTACCTTTTCACCAAAGGCTGACACCAATTCGATGGACCCATGTGGCTCCACCAGTCCCGGGGGTACTATGCTCTCCCGCACAACCGTGATTTCTGCGCCTGTGTCCAGAATTGCATTAATTTGCCTATTCTGACAAGACAGAGTTATCGGTCTTAGTTCGCTTTGTGCGGCCGCTCGTGCCTGTGTCGCCACCCGTGCAGTAAGGCTTTCCCCTTTAGCGTTAAGCGCTTTCGTGGGTGTTCGTCCCGAGCCATGCGGGCATTCGGCCCTCCTGTGACCCATCGACCCACACGAAAAGCACCCTTTATATTTCTGCTTCGTGTCCGGCCTTTGTATTCCTGTCGCCTCCCGTTTGGGTTGGTACGTATCTCGCTTTCCGTCTCGACCATTTGAGCTCTCCCCCTTTTTCTGCTCGTGCTTTTTCACTGCGCTGTTCTTTCCCTGCGCTTCCTCGAACGTCTGCAGTAATGCCGCCAACGTTGGCGCTTTCTTCCATCCCTCACCCTCCTGCAAAGTTACGTATCGAAGGGCGTCCTCAGACAGGGTGTTCTTTAGTTGGTCCGCCACTAGCAACTCAACAATTCCCTCCAACGTTTTCACCCCCCTTTCCTCCACATAGAAATTGAGATAACTCTGCAGGCGAGTCGCAAACGCCCTCCAGCTCTCATTAGGCAGTTTTTTCGATGTTATGAACCTTCTGCGATATTCTCCCGCTGAGAGCTTAAGCTCTTCTAGCACCACTTTCTTCAGGACTTCGTACTCCTTATGCTGCGAAGGTGTCAAGCGCGTCGACAAGAACCGCACCTTATCCACTATTAGCGGAAATACAATTTGGCCCCACTGTTCCTTCGGGACCGCGTAGGCCTCCAGGGTGTGTTCAATCGACTCGAACCAGACAGGCACTTCTGCCTCTGCCGGGAACTTCGGGAGCACTCCCGACAACCATTTCGAGTACCGACAGAACTCCGCTCGCGAGTCGCTTCTCTCCAACGCCGTGGCGTTCTGCTCCAGGCTTACTCCTTTGTTGCTCGCTTGGAATTTTGCAAGTTCAAGCTGGACCTCGAGAGCTCGACGGTGCTCCTCAGCAGCTCTGGCCTCTTCTTTTTTAATTTCCAGGGCCATCTTGCTAATCTGAGCGTCAGACACAGACGAACTGTCCTCCGAAACAACCGTTTCCTCTCCCTCACTCATCGTGCTCGCTTTCCGCCTGTCCGGGTTTAAGTGTGCGAACCGGGTGTTCATGCACTCCCAGACCGCCTATCCAGACAGCAATGCCCCCGCCAAGGTGAAAGGCAAAGAGGACTCACCCACTGATGAGATGCACCTCGCTGGCGTCCGACTTTCGTCGCTGTCGCTGTCTCTCTGTCGCCGCCCGCTTCCCCACGCAGCTTCTCCCGACCGGCTACCGCCTTGCGCTGCTGGTCCACCCTTGGAGTCTCCGCTGCTGGTTCCCTTGGAAGCTGCCGATTCCTGCCTTCAGCTCTTGCTCCTCCTCAGCCGCCGATGCTTGGCCCGTTGCCGGAACGTCGTCTCTTCCTCCTTTGCTATCTCCTGATAACGAAAGGATCCTGCTCGACTGCGCCAGTAAAGATAGGTTCGTTCTTCTTGGTCGTGGTGAGATTTCGTATAACTCGTATACCGGGCTCCACCACCGGGTGCCCCACCGTCCGAGACGAGACGGTATAACAGACGAGATCCGGCAAAACTTGACTGAAGGAAGGAAAACTGAAACTTTATACAGGAATTCACATATTTACAACAGAATAAACGGCAAGCATGATTACATGGGACTGGCTAAGGGAAAATCTTCCCTCCTTGGCATCGCCAAAGATGCAAGGGATCTCAATCTAGCTCAGAACGCCTTTTCCCGGCTCCGGACCTGGTTTTAAAGACCTAGGAGACTGGCCCACCCCTTGCATCACCCAATCACAAACAACTAACACCTGATTGGTTCAAAAACTGTATGGCACGCCTTCCCGCTTCGGCAAGGTTCAAAACCCTTTCCCTAAAATGCCCAACACGAAAAGAACATCAAAATAGCTATACGAACATGGCATTCCGGGAATAGACACTCGAAATGATTGGCCCACCAGGTTTAGGTGGCACGCCCCATGCCTTCACAGTATTGCTCACACTCTCGCCCCCAGAAGAAAAAGCAAAAACAACCTCCCATTGTGCCCGCAGGTGCAATCGTTTTCCTTTGACTCTCGTCCGGCCCGCAGCTGTTCCGCACTTAGTCCTGTCATCGGGCCACAGCGGGGCGCCTCTCGTGCGCATACGCGGCTTAGCTTGCCGCTGTTACGGACGAGGCGCGACAACATTCCGGGCGGGTTCAAACAACTGGGAGTCGTCTCTCGACAGATGCTTCAAGGAGGCGCCGGCGTGTCCGCGGTGCCACTAATGCACGCGGCGGCGTCAACGAGGGATCCGCATCTGTTGTTTACGGGGGTTAAAATGGACGTCCGCCGCCCGGGACAATTCCCCGAAACCGACGTCCCCATTAGCTCACGGCACGGGACCCCCCCGCGAGACGCAACGACAGTGTGTCGGGTGCCGGCAAGGGCGGCGGGCCGCGGCGCCGCGAGCCATCGGCGGTGGACGCGGCTGTGTTTGTTTAAGGCGAGCAGCTAAATGCTCCCGCCTCGGAAAGAGACCCCGTTTTCCCGTAATGAAACCTGCGCGAGGGCAGCGTCGGCCTTTCGGTCCCCGCGCAGCGTTGTGCAGCGCAGGTGCCTGACCTTCGAAGCCGAGTGGGCCCCCATTAGGGCTGTTCATCACTGTCGCAGAGACAGCAGGAACCACAATGTGCCGGAAGTGGCGAGAGTGTGTTGGGGACGCGTCCTGGCAGCCCACGGACTGGGCGCGTGATCGACCTCACAGTGATTCAACGCAGCTGCCCATTCGATCCCTTCACAGGCGCCGTAGTGAAGGGCTCCGGAAATTTCGACCTCCTGCGGTTCTTTTTACGTGCTCTGACATCGCACAGTACGCGGGCCTCTAGCATTTCGCCTCCATCGAAATCCGACCGCCGCGGCCGGGATCGAACCCGCGTCTTTCAGGTCAGCAGCCGAGCGCCGTAACCACTGCGCCACCGCGGCGGGGCAGAAACGTATATGCAGTTTGTGACAAATTCCAGAGAGATCTTTTTTTTTTTTCTCCTCTTGGTCGATTCACTGCAACAACTTGCCTAGAATTTAGCGAGAACAGCTGACGCCT